>JAVLVB010001098.1:443984-454504 GCA_032876305.1 Orestias chungarensis
TGATATATTTATATATATATATATATATATATATATATATATATATATATATATATATATATATATATATATATATATATATATATATATATATATATATATATATATATATATATATATATATATATATATATATATATATGTGTTTGAGAATAACTACTTTCTTATTCTGAAACAAAACATTAACTGTTTTGTTGACAGCATAGTGTAATGAAGACCCTGGACTAAACAAGAACTATTGGTTTTTAAACAGCTGAGGAAGTCTTCAATAGTTTAACGTTATTTATCATAACTGAATTTTACATTTTCTGTACAAAAAAAAAACAACAGAAAAAATATTCAAAAATACACATTTGTTTACGGAAGTTTTGATAAAAATCTTTATCATCCCTGTTTCATTAATATTCTATTATCAATTTTTGCCAGTGAGAAAGTAAGATTCCTCACCTTTGATTCTTGAACTTTCTGGAGAAGGATCTCATGTTCCTCATCACCCATATCAAACACCTTAAAAACAAAACAAAAACAATAATATAATTTTCACTATGTGTTTATATGTACACAAAATAAGCTACTGAACATTACTGAGGTTTTCAACCCTTTCTTGTGTCTGTTGGGATAGCCTTAAAAATACAACTACTACAGACAACACAAAAAGTGTAGCACACTAACAACTACATATCAGTGTAAAGTGTAGCTAGGTTTTAAAGTTTAATCATTTTTCAACCTAGAGAATCTGCTTGAATCCTTTCAGCCTCCTTACAACAAATAACACTCTTTGCGAGGCCACCATCAGTGTTACTGACAGATATATAATGACGCTCCAAGAACACAGTCTGTTCTTTGATTGTGTTTGTGATTATTACACGACAGACAGGCAGACAGACAGACACACACACACACAGACAGATACCTTCAGTAGGTAAGCAAACAGCTCGTCGTCACTTTTCACATGTTCTGGGGCAGGAATGCCGACCCTGTTGACCACTGTGTACACAGCTTCCTCATAAAGCAGATCCAGCTACATGAAAACACACTCCACTCAATAACTTCCTTTTAGAGATAAAAGCACAAGGTCTTTTCCCTACATGATTTCTGCTCTGCTGCACATCACAAGCAAGGATAAAAGCCACATTTTTTTTCCCCCTCTGTTTTTTAAAAACATATCTCCTGCAAAAACACAATGAAAATATCCCCCCAAAAATACAAACAACAAAAAAATTAAAAAGCGACACACCTCTGTCCTGCTGACTCTTTCAGAAATAAAGGCCTGGTCGACATGCTCTTGTGGTGGTGGCATTGTGCATGGCCCTCTTTGGCTCTGCAAGCAGACAGATTCAGTTTATGCCCCAAAACATGTCCCTCTTATAAAACGGTTATCCTGCTCATAAGAGAGGAGGTCACAGCCAGCTATTTGAAAGCAGTTACATTTACTTTTTTTTACCAAATTTTACCAAAATTGCATGAGGCCCAGAGACACGTCCATATTTTGTGTAAAGTGAGGTTCTAGTTTGAGCACAAGCTTTGTCGTTCTGTTGATGATTATGATGAGCCATTAGGGAAAACCCTGTTTATTATCTGTAGAGGTCCCTGACCTTATACAAACATATTAACATATTATCTACAATAGTCAATCATTTATACTAGAGAAAATATTGTTAAAAAATGTTTCTTCTGCATGAATTTATCATTTTAGTCTTTAACATACCAACATTTGCATCTAACCTAAACTACCTTTTATGTCTAATTGTAACATTTTAAAATGTATTAAAAAAAAGGCTGCGATCAGTTATTCAGTACTTAAGTAGACTTTCTATAAAGTACATATTTAGTGCTCAACGTTGCACTCAATGTTCTCAAAGTATATATTAGTACTTGATTAACAATGTGGCGAAGTAGTGCTACTCGTACTTTAATGCAGTTTTTAGGTACTTTACCGACCTCTGATGAGCATGAAATCCAGATCCCTCCATGGTAAATTTCCTGCTCTGATCATAATTACAGAAACCTGGCCATTTTGATCTGTACAAGCTTACACTATTTTGATGGACACATTTACACATCCACTACAAACCTTATGCGTTAAGACTTCTGCCGCATACAGTCGAATGCAGACTCATACCTACTTCTATAATGACACTTAATAAACAAGTGAGGAAAAATACCAATATTGTAAGATAATTTTTCACTTTAAAATAGCATAAACTGCCATAAAAGTAAAGTTTCAGTTACTCTACCTAACACCAAGCAAAATAAATAAATAAAAAAATCTCCCAGCTTGCTTTAAATTTTGCCGTTGCAACTACAAGGGTAATACAAGCTTCATCCCTTTTAGTTTGTTGATTAGTACAGCAGTGTCATACTGCGAACGTCTTGACCAAACATCAACATTTTCTGCTTATGCAATTTTACTGTGTTAACAAATTAATGCGCTAACACGCCGTGATTTGGTTGTGAAGTCATGAGTTGCTCTCATCAGTCCTGTCTTGCTCTGGCAGTACAGACTGAACATATCAGTTCACAGCAGCTTGCAACAGCTGAGCTCCCAGTCTTCTGAACACCCTGTCTAACCCAGTCCTTCTGTCTGTGGACGTCATAGTAGTCATGATGGTGGGCTGGAAGACAGCGCTGTGCCCTGCTGGCTACACAAACTGTTCACGTTACGAGTGTGTGTGTAACAGATGGAAAGGTGGAAGTTGGGTTGGGGTTACCTCTGCCTGGGCTGCCCGCGTCATGTTCTCCTGTTTCTGCAGGATGGCATTCATACGCTGAAAGAACTCCACACTTTCCTCTGAAATTCTGCCAAGGAATAGGAACAAAATGAAAAACAGTTTTCATCTTGACAATTTATTAACATAGGAGAAATACATATTGCCCAGGGTGACCCAAGTAGGCTATATCAACGTATTTGAATATTTATGAATATCTATGAGTATCGGGCGGACAAATATCAATGTTCACTGGGATTAAACACAATCTTGTTATATATTTTGATCATCTGTCTGTCAACGCATAATTTCAAAAAAATCTGTTTCCGCTCAACAACAGGACTTCATCTCCTGCAGTTCTATGTTTTAGCAGATTTATAAACACCTTCTCCTCTCCGGCATTATTTGCACACCACATGACGCATGTTAATCAAATTTCATGTGTTAGGTAGTGCCCGATATGCAAATGATGCTTTTCTGTTTCTTCCAGGTGGGAATGAATCCCGAAACTTCAGCTAGTCACAGTTGTCATGGTGATGAAGGCATGGGTAGCTGGTTGAACACCTTGGGAATCCCCACCAAATCCCTCCTCTCTCGCCGGACTCTCCCCCGTCTCAAATCTCTCAAAGGGAATCTTCCTCCCAGGCAGTATGGATATAACAGACAGCTGCCCTGATGAGAGTTGTAGCGGAACCGCCAGGATCACTGGCGCTTTGTTTTTTTAACGCCTCATCCTGACTATACCCTCCCACTGCGATTCTGTTTTCTTCCTCATCTATCAGGCAACACTGTGCAGAAGAATCCCCACTCCCTCCTTTATTAGCGTCATCACTTCCCAGCAGGCATATGGCAGCCCATCCCAGCACCCACTGACTTTCACCGTAGTGGGAGAGCGGATGGAAACTCGTGAGGGTGTTTATGGAGACTAATGGCAGCCATGCTGGGAGAACTGGGAGGATTTTCACTGATGTCAGGCCAAATAGACACTGAGAGGTGGCAAGTTTAAAAGACAAAGAGACTGAATATTTCTACTACATACCATATATATAAACATATATATGGTAATGGAACTGCAGCCTACTTATTTTTATAGATTGAAACAACTAGAGTAGTTCTTTACAAACTGTCTATCTAATAGAACTTTTTCATTTGTATTTTTATTTTTGTTTTACAGACGAATTAGTCACTGATAAAATCCAAAACTATTCTTGCATTCCTAAAGCATCAGTTGCTGTAATGCTAACAAATAGACTATATAACAAGATTTAAAGTAAATATTAATGAGTAAATGGGCGTGCTGTGGTGGTGTAGGGGATAGTGCAACCCACATTTGGAGGCCATGAGTCTATGGGGCCGTCGCGGATTCAATTCCTGGACCCGATGACATTTGCTGCATGTCTTCCCCACCTCTCCTTACCCCTTTCTAAAGGCTCAGGTTATCTAGAGCTATCTCCATCGCCTTGACTGCTGAAGAACAATCTGACCACCTTTACACACAATTTTAACTTTTTCTTCTACTATCCAGTTTGAATTAGTTGCTGTTATTTCAACCATTAATTTCTGTTTACTTTCAGGTTTTTTTTCTCTCCTTCCAAGCAGGTCCGGCCCAAGTCGCCATGGGGCCCTAAGCAGAATTTTATTTTATTTCAGTGAATATCGCGTGTTGATCATCCAAACACCTTCAATTTAAAGCAGCTGTAGAAATGTTGTTTATCTTCTATTGACAGCCTGATGTGTTTTTACACATGTTGAAATGATGCCTGATGAGACATAAGTAATACCAATGCAATAATAATATAAATATTATCCATTAATGAATGATAAATCTTGTCTTTTAATCTTTAAGGATAACACATGTAGCTACAAGAGTGGCCTGGGTTTTATTTACAGAACACTCCAACATTTTGGTGTAAAACAGCAACGTGGAACAACAACTTGTAGTGCAAGAACAACAAAACATGCAACAAATAACACTTAGATATATTCAAAAAAAATTTTTTTTTTAAATAAACCAAACTTGTACAGTTTGATGACTGGGACCAATTGGAATGTATTATCATTGGATTAAAATATTTTTTTTCCTATAAAGTGCCTTCAAATGACATGTTGAAACATATAAATAAACTAAATTTTATTTAATTAATCTGAGCTAAGTGATTTTCTCTACAATCGCGTTCATTTGCTCAGTCTTGTCTTCAACCTAAAGATTTTGTTCGGTCATCTAGATTTTTAAGCAAGTGGAAAGATATTATAGGTACTGTAGGACATAAAACTTTACTGATTAAAGTCAGGAACAGACCATTTGATATTTGCACATATATAAAAGCATAGATCAAATACCCCTTTTAGTCTTTCTCCCTCTCTCTTCCTCACTCACTTGCACACACAGACACACAAACACACCAGCAGAACAACAGTGATTTGATGTTGCTAAGAAACAAGTCTTAAAAAAATAAATAAAATAATGCTGTAATTTATTTTTAAAATTCATCCAGATGCTTCAATCATGTTTTGACTGAGTAAAGAACAAATCAGAGGCAAAGCAATAAATGAATTTGTGAATCCCATCTATCTATCCCCTCTCTCTACAAATAAACAACGTTTTAAACATACAAATGAGACTCTTCCAACCTGTAACATACTACGGCCATGCATTCATAATAATTAGTCCTCTATCAATCACTGTTATCCCAAGCATAAGGTAGAATGTAGCGCATGGTTGTATGGTTGTATTGTAACAAACAAAGAGGTTTTTTTTCTTTTTGTTTTTTTGTAAATTGGATTTATCATGGCTGTCACGCAACATTATAAGTAGGCATTGTGTTGCATCAAAAACACGTTTTTTATGATGAGGCTCAACCTCAGAGATATAACTGACTGTTTTCTTTACTGTAATTATGTCTTTGATTAAGCAACAACACTGGTGGACCCCCTTTACGTACAACAGAACAAAAAAAACATTATTGACCTATGAGATGTGTAAATGGTTATTATATTTTTCAAATCAAGTTCTACCCGGAGTTTAATTATCTATATTATCTATATATATATATTTTTTTATTCGCAACATAGCAGAAAACTAGACCGCCGTTTTGTTTTTTGTTTTTCTTATTTTGAAGAGTAATATTGTGTTAGTTTGGTAGCGTGACCACCCACACTATGAGATCTTTTAACACCTCTGCTGTTCAGATATTACTGAAACTCCGCAAACAAGAACCTCCCAATTAAATTTGCGAATTAATCCCCCAGCAGAGGGATTCACTCAAGGGATTGTTTGAAGAGCACCACTTAAATGATAAGAGGCGCTCAACAGGGACCGCACAACCAGACAGGAGCCCCTAAAAATGTCTACAAAGTGTACACAAATTATTAGGCAACCCTTTTTTGGGGGATTATTTTATAAATCATAATCCACCTGTAGATGTTAGGGAGGTTGTGGTTGCTGCTGCACAAGACAAAACTATTTTCCACAACAATTATTGCCCATTAGTTGGGCACATACAGATATTCTCCCAAGAAAGCAAAAATGTACTTTTGACTTTCTTAAACATTAAAGTTACAGGTTTAATGATATTTTGCCCATTTACTTTGACTGTAAATCTCCCATTTAAGAAATCCCTACAAGTTCAGGTTCATTATCTTCTGGTTAGCTGAGGAAGGGTGACATGTAATACGTTTGTTCATGTTTAACACCTTCACTAGTTAGTCACGCAGAGGAGTGTTCGGATATGTGTGAGGGAGGAATAAATGAACACATCAATAGACAAGTTCAGGTGTGCATAACTATTCAAAAGTTTGCACTCTGTTGTACTCTGCTCTCAGCAGTTAAAATACAAATAACTATTCAAATAACACACACACACACACACACACACACACACACACACACACACACACACACACACACACACACACACACACACACACACACACACACGCATTCAAACACTATTTAAGCAAAACAGTCAATTTCCGTTTTTCAAAAGATGGCACACACAAAACAGACCAAGCAAACTGAATCAATTCACAAACAGAGGAACAAAAGCAACAGGGAGATTTTCTGAGGAAATACTGTGAGAGGTGATACATTTGTCCCAATTCAGGTAACTTATTGCTTAGTCACAAAAACAGAACAAAAATACTTTGGTTTACAGAAAAATTCCTTGTGTGGGGCTGTTTTTGTTTAAATTGGAGTGTCAATAAAGCACAACATGGATGTAATTGGCTTTCGATGCTGGGGTGTTGAGAACGCCCAGGTTGGTTTAAAAGCATTGTTGAGAGTGATGTCTCCTATCTCACTTTTAAAAGTATGGAAATTATTATTCTATTTAGGGTTAAGGATAGCAGGTTAGCTGGTCAGCAAGGTAATTTTACTGGATATCATTGTCATTCAACTGGATGCAGATACTTTTGGCAGTCTGAGCAGGTACCAAGTCCTGCTGATATATAAAACCAGAATCTAAAGCTTGTCAGCAGAAAGAAACATGGAATGATCTAAAGCTTCATCGTATGTAGCAGTACTGACTCCGGACTGACTACCGAAACCTAATCATCATACCATAATCACAATTTACATTTTAAAATGAAATGCATAATTTGCTTCCATTTGAAAAGAGGAGTTCACCACATTGGGGGGCAAGAGTCCAGTTTTTACTGCAACTTTAACAAAGACTTTTATTGTCACAATCTCATTTGTCTTTTGCTGTTGTGTTGCTTTGGGTTAGTGCTTTATGTATTCCGTGCTGTAAATAGCTAGCATTTTATTTATTATTTCTAGTAGTAGGTTAAACGTACGTTTAGTTTATCTAGCAGTTCTGTTATTTATCATTATTATTATTGTTAGTATTCTGTTTTCTTTTGTCCACTCCTCCCTGCTATTTCCTCTTCTCTCTCTGTCTCTGTATTTCTCTCTCTCTTTCTCTCTCACTCTCTCTATGTGTGTGTGTGTGAGTGCGTGATTTCCTCATGATCACTAACACCTGTTTTCAATTTTACATTCATCTTCTCCATTAATCCACCTCCTATTACATTGCCGTCCCGAACCCGTCTGCCTCGTTTATCCCTCTTGTCACCTGTATTGCTCTCAGCTGAGCTCAAACCCCAGAATGGACATTGCTTCATACTTCAAGACTATAATTTTCTGTTGCTTTTGCACCATTTTTTTTCTACACCTCTTCCATCCACTTAATTTTCCATTGAAAGTTTATCAATACCTATTGTGGCTTATCCTCCTCCTGCTGGATGTCAATGACTCTATGCTAAACAACTTTGAAATAAGCAGTATTTTAAGGATTACGTTCTTGGGAACACACATATCAATATCCACAGAATCTAAAATGCATACATTTTACATTTACAAATTAAATTACTAAATATGGCTAGAAATGAAATAAGATCACAATTCTATTTAGTAAAGAAACACAGTATTATATATTAGTAATACTTGTGCAATAAATTAGTGATAAGCTACTAATAAGCTTTTAAGTAAAACTGCAAAAACATCGTAGCATGTTTATTTAATTGTTTATTTGCTATTGAGTGAAAAAAAGTATAAACTTGAATAGTTTATACTTCTAGTATAGGGATTTGGGAATTCTAGTCTTTTAATATTTAGAAGTAATGGCCTCAAATCAGAGACAACAAAGCGGATCAAAGCTATTAAAGACGTAGTAAACTTAAAATTATGTGTGAAATATCAAATTTAGCACTGCAAAAAGCAATCATACAGAAGACCAAACATGTCAATAGCAAGCAGAAATTTACAATAAAACATGAATTCAACCTGGTTTTTTCTCAAAGCCCGTAAGCTCATCTGAGCAACTGTTTTGTTTTTTACAATATGAAAAGTTTAACGATTAATTTGTTCAAACCTAAAGCCAACTATTTGCTCAATGGAATTAAATGTTCATGTTACCTGTCTGCCTGTCAATGTCTACTCAAAAAAAAGCCTCAGCTCTAATGTCTGACACCACAGGGTCAACAGCTGAAAACGAAGCAGTCCAAATCTACCCGGCCTCATTTGCAAATTCTCAATTAGAGTGAGAGTACAGGCAGGTCAAAATCAGTCTGAATGGATAACAAAGATCAACAGCCTGGATCTAATGATGAGCGCTCAGACTGAGGCTCAGTAGGAATGCTGCAGGAAAGCGGGACAGAAAATGAGAAAAAGGTTAGACATATCCTGTCAGCTCAGATCAGCTGCTAATGAAGAGCTCAAGACTATATTTAGTTAGATCAGAAAGTAATTATTAAAACTAAAAAAACACATCATTAAATAAAAGTAATCATTTATGCCCACTTTCAATCTTTCAACTCCAAAACGTTATTGATATGCAGCAAATAGCCGTGGTAAACTTCCCTGGCAAAAATAGATATAGCTGTCATCATAATAAAGGTTTATATTGTGACAGCAGTCTGTATTTGGGTTGTCATAGCAACCTCAGGTTAGTACTATCACTTTTAGGCTCAGACGAAGCACAAAATCGAGACCGAAAAATATGGATTGACTCTTTTTCACCTGAAAGACTTCATTAGTTACCGTTTCAAGCCGCATAGCAGAAAACTAGACCGTCTTCCTTGGCCAAAACCACAAGCGATATGAAGATATGAGAAATATTTATTTGGCATCGTAACAGTTTTGAAGACCGGATTTTTTTGGGCAATATATATACATACTTTCCACTTTTCTCTGCTTATCATCAGTAGAACCTCAGTAAGGTCCAGTTGGCAACAATGGAAGCAATTTTTGTTTTTTCATCCACTTGAGGGCATCCCTTTTTTTATAATCCAGGCAATGTATTTCAGGATGAAGTTTTGATTTTAAATAGATTTTAAGAATCTGCCAGGCTGTTTTTATATCACCCTCTATGGAAAGTAGTTACCCAGTTCTGGCCACCAAGACACAGCATGATGCTGTCACTTCCATTATGCATAGTAGGTCTAGACGTTAAACTTGGATTTAAGGGTATGATCTTCTCATCTAGTTTCATCAAACCAGAACAGTTTAAATCTTCATCCTGGTTTTACAATATTTAAGGTACTTTTTTGTCAAAATCCAAGCAGGCTGCCATGTGTGTTTAGCTTGGCTAGCATTAGTGGTGAACAGTAACAGAGTACATTTATTTGACTGCTGCACTTAAGTACATTTTGAGTGTCTATACTTTACTTTAAACTTGACTTTCACTTCACTACCATCCAGACAATGATTGTACTTTTTAGAAAATGTATCGTTACTTGTTCCATTTAGGTTCAGGATAGCTTTGTAATCCAGTACTGGGTTTTCTCTTCCCTGAAATACAATTTGCAACAAGCAGTGCTCCTCACAAGCAGGGAACAAATCACAATTTCGGTTCGTACTTGCCAATTTGTTGGAAATAAGTCATGCTTTTTTAATGTTATGTGCTCTCCTGTGTTTATTTAAACACAGATCTGCAATACAGTACAGAGACAGTAGGAAAAAGTCAAAAGGGTAAACCCACGACAGCCATATCTCAGCTCAGTGTTTGACATTTGGGGAAAGTTTGACACAACCAGAGAGATTCTATTAATCATTGCACTAAATGGACTGTGTGACTAATGTTGTTTTTATTGCATTTTTCTGCAGTTTGTTAGAGATGTATAGACTTTTTATAACAGTGATTTTCCATGTTAGTACATCATCCAGTGATTTCAGGTAGCTACAAGGTTCCATAAAAGCCAAGGTTTAATTAAACCACCAAATATATATATATATATTTATATATATATATATATATAAATATATATATATATATATATATATATATATATATATATATATATATATATATATAT
>JAVLVB010001098.1:454604-515620 GCA_032876305.1 Orestias chungarensis
GGCTAGGAGCAACGAGGAATAGCAGGGAAAACAACAGACGATCCAGCGGTGAGTGCATGATTGCATGTGGCTTTAATAGTGAGAACCGGGGTGTGATTGGTTGAGAAGGGGAGTGAATTATTGCAGACAGCTGTGAATGAAGGCGGAGTGACGAGACACAGAGAGGAAACAGAACCAAACAAAACACACAGTATGACAAAAATGTGTTTACTACTAAATATAAATTATCATAACATTTATTGTAATGATTATTGATATTATTATTATTAATATTATTATTATTATTATTATTAATATTATTATTTTTAACCTGTATTTTATAATACAAAATTAACTACTTCACAACAACATGCACCAGTTGGACTTATCACAATAATTTGTTTGATTATCCCCTTTATGATGTAATAAGACCTGTTTATCACTTAAATAAATGCGGGAAGCATTTTGACATTAGAACCATGTTTCAAAGCTGCTTTACGAGCGAGCAGCATTTATTCTCCTGAAGAGCCTGTCTGTCCATGTAACAGTGTGGTTAATGTGTCACAGGGGGAAAGAGGGAGCCTTGGCATAGGTATAAATGTGGTATATTTATCACATTGTGCGGGCAAGAAATTATGATCTGTAGCTTTGGCAACACGGCCAGTGGAAAACAAATGAATAGCAAACATGAATTATTACTTCGGAGCTTTTGCTGCCATTTCTGAAGACATCTCATTATCTGTTCAGCTACCTTGACTGCGTTTCCTTTTCCCAAAAAAGCTACTCATAAGCAAAGCAATTACTTTTCTGTAATGGCAACAATCAAGCGAATAATAACTAGAGCTACGGCTGTCAGTTTTAGACCAAGTATATACCTTTGTGCAGACTGAACACTTTTGCTTCAACTTAAGCAAGGTTTATAATCCAATCAAGTCATTTCAATCAAAATGATCATTACCTTCAATCAACTATGTAAAAGAAATAGGTTAGTCTTTCTAATTGGAGAGTTTACTGTTATCATTTTAGACTACATGCTAGACTCAAGGATTATATATGGTTCAATATTTTGTCTCTGAAGAGATAGATGCCGTTTACTCTAAGCAGGTAACGTTCAACAGTACAGCAAAAAAAACTAAACAAAAAACACCGGTGAAATCTGCCTTTCAAAAAATTGTATGGTTACTTTTTACCTTCAATCTTGGATCATAAAACAGTTCTACCCTTCCCGATTGTTAGGGTTTTCAATGGAATCCGGTGTAAACAGATGTAGCATGCTCTCATGCCATTGCTGCACAAAGTATTTAAATTTAACTAACTGAGTGACTCTTAGTTAATAGTGCTTGGAAAGGAAATGTTTTCACAACATCTGTTTGCTTGCTTACCTTTCAAACTTTCAATGACTGGTAACATAAAGTTTTAGTGAAAAGAGAAAAGCAATGATAAGAAAACATGTATTGTTTCTATCAGTTTGGGGGAACAAAACAGTTGGATTCCTCATTTCAAATTAGAAACATGATTTGCAAGTAAAAAAGAAATTAGTTGCCTATCTATGAATTTATTTCACAAAAATGTTACCATTACATCACACTATCTTTCCATTTTCTATACCTGCTTGTCCATGCAGGTAAACAGGAGTCAAGCAGTCATTAGGCGAGAGGCAGAATACAACCTGGACTGGTCGCCAGTCAATCACATGGCAACAGGACTCACAGCCATGCACACACACACACACACACTCATACCAATCTGGAAAATCTGAAAAGACCAATTACTCTAACAGTCTTGTTTGAGAATATGCAAACTCTATGCAGAAAAACTTTACTTGACTATTCAAACCAAGGAATGTATTGTTGTAAAGCAGCAGTGGTACCAGCAGTGTCTGTATGCAGACCATGTTTAGGTCAATGCAAAGTAAAAATCTTATGGATCTAAGGTCTGAGTTATTCTTGTGATCATAAACAACAAGAATCATATTTACTACTCTACGATTATTGTTTATGAGAGGGGTGTCCAAACTTTTTTCCATGTAGGCCAACACTGTCAAGTCCAACGTACTCTTGAGCATTTTCCAAAATTAAAAACAAAAATTCTCAATCAAATTCAACCACATATTTTACTTGCCAAAAAGTAGAGGTGCGCCGATAAAAGAAATTCACTTCCAATATAATGCTGATATTTCAGTCCCGATATTTACCTGATACAAAATCAGCATGATATTGTATCAGGTAAATATCATAGAGACTATGATTAGTTTGTTGTTTTATAATGTTAGAAAAGCCTTGATTAAGTGATGTACAATAGCTAGCAACAATAGTAAAGAGAAACTGATTTATTTGTTATAAATCAATGGGTTCCATTGATTATTTTTTTGCAATTGTGGTGCACATCAAATGTTGGAACGTAATGCCTGTGTCTGAGTATTGATATAGTTGATTTTGGATATACGCCAATATCGGATCAGGACACATTTAAGAATTGGCATCATTCTTGAACTGGAGCTGGGGCGAACACAAAATAATTAGACGGGTGCAACTTTACCTCTGGGTACCACTTCCTAAGGGCATTACTGGGAATGTGCGTGGAAAGGAAGTCCTTCAGAATCATGTTTCTGGTTTGGAATAGTTATTGTATATAAAATTTTGTCACTATTTCTGAAGTTTGTCAAACTAACTTTTCAGGTTTCTCGATATGAAAGTTATTTTGTACATAGCTCTCTTGTTATCTGAGTACTAACATTGGTTATTGGTTATTTCATGTTTGTTTATAAATTTTAGTCATAAGTGAACATGGCTTACATCATATTAGGCAAAGTGATCCTACAATTTTTTTTTTGCATATACATAATATTTTTGGAAGTTTCAGTTACAGTTTAGAGGTTTAAAACTAAAATTTCTGGACTTGCCCTGTCTGTGATTTTTGTGTGATATTAGTGGCGAATACACTGATTAACCAAAGTTACTTTTCACTATATATTTATTTATTAATTGGACAAGAAAATCAAGTTACATAGAAGTTAATTACTAGTTATTGTTGCTGTAAGAAGACCTTTTCCAAAGACTACTTTTGCATTTCAGATTAGTCATGTTCGGTAAACACTGACACAGCTTAATAAATTGCTTATTTCAGGTTTATATCTTGTGTGTTTGTGTGAACACAGTGACTCACCTGCGAGGTAAGGGCTCAGGAGGGCTGTGTGTGAGGGGGCTGCTGGCCGAGGGAGGGGCCTCCCTCCGACTTCTCAGAGACTGGCTCCTCTGAACCTGCCTTAGCACACTACTCTTCAGGTCCAGCAGTGTCGTCATGATGTTTCACTGGCAAAAAGAGCAACCACATGTTTATTTTTTAATCCGAATTAATACAAATATTAAATTGACATACTTCAGAAAAAAATTTATTTGCATAAAAAAGCAGTTTTTTGGCTCAAGACAATACTTTACACTTCAATTTAAGCTAAAAATACAGACGCTCTGTGAATCGATAAATGTTTATAGAAAACAAATATCATTAAGAAAAGCTAAAGTAAAAATTACCTTTTAAGATTAATTAGAGGAATTTGGAATTCTCAGATTATTTGGTGAAATTTTTTTTGGTGGTATGCGGTTTGTGAGAAAATGCACAAAAGATATGAGGAGAAACATTTTAATCCTCTGTGTACATAGTGATTATTACTGCAGGTGATTAAAATGTAATTAAAATCACATGTACTTAACAGTTTGCTGTGCAAACAAAGGCTTTGGTGATAATATTTGTGAAACAACTTTGGCATTTCAAAATAACACTTCCTAACTTTGTGAATCCTCTCATTATTCCCTCGTTTTTAACTACGGTAATTAAGCTTCATGCGATTACAAGTAGGGCTATTCATCTTTTCTAAAATTTCACTGATATTTAAGGTGGATATAATGAGTAAGTATACAAAACCAAAACCTTTGAAAATGCGTTTTTGGACAAAACCTTAACCTATTAACTTTGCATGTGCTATCTACAGATTGTGAAGTATCTTGACAACTTAAAGATAAATATGAAAGAAAAAATCCTACTATCAACTCAGATAAACGATATAGTTAGTTAAATAAAAAGTTAAACAACTACTTTCTGTCCTATTTGTCAACATATGGCAACTTTTTTTTTTCTTCTTTAAATGTCATCCAATCATGGCACAGAAAGTTATTCTTGGGTTATCGTGACGGCAACATAAACCTACCAGGCGACCTCAGAGAGATTGGCAATGTGTTGCTTAGCAATTCTCTGAGACGAAGTTGGTCTACTCGAAATCACTTGCTACAAAGTGAATTTTCATTTTGGCTTCCTGGAGTCCTCTAAGCATGTCTAAATCATATGACCTTACAGTCCCTGCTTTCCCCAGAGGAATGGAACAAACTGTTCTTCACACAGATGTTTCATAAAACAGCACAAACTGCCATGTTCTCCGAGCAACATGTAAAAATAGAGCATGTATGGGAATCAGACTTCATATTTCCTGTGTGCAACATCTAGGGATTCTTATGTAAAGCTTATGTAGCCTTTAATTATAACAGAATGGGGAATGTGGGCAAACCAAACTGAGCTTCCTCTTAATTGCAGTTCTTACATCTGACCTTTTTGTGAGACTTCAGGGAAGGACCCACATTTGAGTGCAGCTTTTACTTTTATTATGAGGTAATACTTTTAATCATACCAATCCAGCATGTTCGTATCAAGCAGCCCTTATTAGTGTATTTATCTTTTGCAGAATATCAGTCCTTTTAGCTGCAATTTTGAACATGAATCTGTCTATCTTTTATTTGCATTTTAGTTTCAGCTTATTTCACCTCTTCAGTCATATAAATGTAGATGACTTGTATGGTCAGACATTTGCTGAATGATCATCAACACATTCTCCTTTGAATGATTTAAAAACTCAAAACAAGTGACCTTGTCTATGTGCGGATTTGAACAGGATTTAAACACTGTGGAAACTATAAACATGCTATACATACTCAAAATGTGGCTAACTAAAATCAAATGAATTTTCATTGAATTGTAAAAGTCTCATTCCAGATAACAAAAATTCCTTGAATGGCAGTTTTACATATCAAAGGTGGCATTATCGGTCATTTGACTTATGGGCCAATTACTGTATCACGTGGCTGAATGACTATTCCCTTGATGAACAACCTACATTTTGGTTTTATTCAGGATGTCTTTGTCTAATATCGCAACTTGTTTGATGATTATTTTAGTGGGAAAAAAATAGAAAACATAAGAAAGCTGTGAGGGGGCAAATACTTGTTAAGAGCCACCCCACCATTTTAACTCTGCATCTTTTTGTTAAACTCCAGCTGTGAAAAATGGAGCAAACATAAAACACACAAAAAAGATGCCGCAAAGACTAAACAGAGATGTGATTCGATTGATGGATTAGTTGTTTTTAGAGATAGAAAGACATACTCAGACATGCAGTCAGCTTTTCTTTTCAAGACATGACAGCTTATGTCTTCGCATGGATGCGAAAATGATGCCACAAAGCATTGTCAGTTGTTTGAGGACAATTAGCCTGGTGTGCTTGCAGGAAGAGGCCACTTGTTGTTGTGGCCCAAATTAGAGGCGATGCTAATTCATTTTTTTCCCTTGATTTTGAATGGCACAGTTTAGGTTTGCCTGTTTACCATTATAGTGCTCACGCCAAATGGATCCGGCAAATGAAACATGTTGGCCTCTTTGAGTGTAATCATGCTGACAGGACGGAAAGCAGAATGCACTCAGAGCTCCGGCTGAAAATAAGCCCAAAATTCATTGTACAAGATGCATCATTGACTGAGCCAGAGAACAGTTTGGTGTCTGGCTAGGAGGTTTATTTGTATACAGGAGGCTTTTATGAGTTTTCAATTCACTTCTATTCTACTGACACAATCAGTGTCATTCATAATTCACCCCATACGTAAAACGTGTTGTTCTTAATTTTACTTTGTAAAACATTTTCCATGATAGCTCTGACTTGGAATAAACGTAGTGTTGCACCAGAGATGGTGGCCATGGTGGTTTTATGCAAGTATAACTAACACTGATGTAAAACTACAGTTTCAGGTTCCAAGCAGATTGAGGAATGTTTAAGTAGCTGGTTGTGTTATAAAGTTTTTTTTAAGCTTTTTGTTAATGCCAAGATAAAGTTTAACCAGGTTGAGACTCACACACTATCATATGCTTTGCCTGCCTGCAAACGATTGGTGAAGCTCCCATGTTAAATTTGAGATCAAACCAAACTACGTAAATTTCATAGCGAAAAAAAAAAAGATATCCTCATTAAATGTAAAGAGGAGAAATCAGAGAAATGTTTTTGTATAGCACAGAACTGGCAAGAAAGCAATAACAGCTGCCTGTCGGCGTTGAGAAAAGCTTCCGCAAATAGACAGATGTTTTTAGGTGAGCTTGTTTCTCCTTGAAATGCATCAACCCTTGTTCTGCAGGCAGGGTGAGCCAGGATGAAAGGCTGCTTTCGTTTGCTTACGCTATAATTACTCAAGTTTTCCAAAAACTAAAAAGCGCAAATTAAGATAATAGAGGGCAAACTATAACGGAGTGACAAAAAAGTAATAGATCAGAAAGTCACACTTGAGATTGTAAAATCAAATTAAAAAATGTTATTTGAAATATTGATTGAAATCTGAGCTTCTAGTCCTGTCATTCGTGATTATAAGCGCCTCCACCTTCAAGCTGTGCTGCAGCTATATTTATGTGGATTTAGTCCCTGCAGGTGAACAACTGTTCAATGTTTTATGCTCCATCGAGTGACTCCTATTTACCAGCTCCCTGCTCTTTTCATAACCTATCTAAACGCCGCGCATCTGGAATACCTGAGGCGCGTTTGACGCGAGCACTGAGCGATAAAAATGTTTCCTAACTTCTAAAACAATGGTGTCACAGGCCGAGTGATAACTTTTTCAGGGCGTCTCGGATCTTTTCCACATGCACGGGCTGTGACAGCTACCAGGCGCCGTGCTGCAGCTGTCTCCCAGGTGAACTCATTTCAATTACAGGGGTGTATTTCTCCCAGCTGGATTTCACACGGTCTCGGTCGTCAACGCAAAGTGACAAAACGGGGCGACGTGCCACCTCAGTCAGGCCACGGGCTTCCAGGGAAACACTGTCAAAGCTAAGTAAATAATTTCCTCGCTACATTGGTGCCGAACTCAAGCTAGGGTGTCACTCGCCTACCGGAGTCTCTCATGCAAGAGAGCCGATGAGCCCTGCAACCAGAGTCGACTTGCCGATGGGGATGGAGTGTCTCTATGGTAACAGTAGGGGGAAAGGAGTCGGTAAATACAGGTAAACAGAATACTCTGATGGATGAAGAAACAACTTCTTTATGTTATAATGTGTTTATCCAAATGCACAGTTCATATTTAACAAGTTTTATGATTAAAACTTGTTAACATTACCCCCCCCCTGGCTGGTTTAACAGACAAATAGATCAAAAGATTTACAAGGTGATTAGTATGTTTAGAATATTTGTGTATGAAAAATAAGTTATTTACTGTCTATTATATGTTCTTATGCATAAATACAAAAACTGGGAAAGAATAAAATCAGAATTGCAATTCATTGTACATTTATTTATTAACACCAGCTTCAAACATGCACATCTACTCCCATGAGTCTTGATAGCTTAAAATCCCTCCAAATACCAGGCAGGACCAAGATCATACATTGTTTTTCTCAGAGTCACCCAAAAGAAAAGAAAAACAGTATACAGTCAGCTTATGTAGCTAAAACATAAAAACACTTTCATGTAAGTCCTGAGTAATTCTCAAGACCTGGTTCAGCTCATCAGCCGGAGGGCACATGGAGTCAAATAATATCATAAACTTGGGGAGGTTATTCCGTACTGCTGCTGATGTTTCTGATTAGTTTTAAGACGGAGCAAAAATCTTTATCAATGACCATTAATGTTATTATGGGGAAGGGCCCTCAGGGAGTCTTAGGCTTAATAGATCACAGTGTCAGGTCTGTGTCAAGCCCTTAATAAGCTTTCCGAACGGAGGGATTGAGGGATGCAAAAACAGAGTAGACATGACTGGGATCTTAAACTGCACCCACCTGTGGATAACACATAATCCATAACCAGATAAAAAGCACAATACTGGTCTATTTCCAGCAGCTTACACATGACAGGCACTTTGGCTTCAGAATTGATTGCCAGAGAATATTCCAAAAATTGATGGCTGTGTGCTTTTGTTGGAAAGCTTCTGCTGCACAGCCGAGCGGCAAAAAACAACAAAAAAAACCCACCACTGACAGTTGCACAAAAAAAAAAGAATGTTCAGCTAGTACAATAGCAGAAAGTCTTGCTTATTATACCCCAATAATACATTCCTTTGTTAGCCTGATTAAACTCCAATAGTACCTCTGTGGTCAGAAATAGCAGCCATTGAGTTTTTCTGCAGACGCAACAAAGACACCTCCATAGTCTATGCAAAAATGTCAATCTGCATCCGCAAGACAGTGCGCCACATTAGGAAGATTGTGATGAAGTCTTACTACCGTTCAACAGGCTGTAATTACAGCGAACAAAGCAACTCCGTTGTACTGCATTACTATAACCTTTTTTTTTTTGTGATGACTCAAACACTTAGGAAAGCTGTTCTATTAGAAACATGAGTTTTGGACACTCATTTACTCTGTAATAACAGATAATGATTCATAAGCAAACACACACGGTTCAGCCTGAAGTGAGGCAATGACCTGTCTGCTTCTTATGGAAAATCAGGACAAAACATGATCCGTACAAGGTCCCTGCCAAATACAGACATTTGTGATGATTACGCTCAGCTGACGACTAATGAAACCTAATGCTTTTTATTGCCCTTTTAATCAGCCAGACTTGTAATTATTGCCAATGCAGGCAGCACAAGTAAATTGAAAGCAGTGAACTGCTGGGGCTGTCTCTGGGGTAAGACCGCTGATGCTGTGATCTCTGTGAGTGTTTGTGCCTGTGTGTGTGTGTGTGTGTGTGTGTGTGTGTGTGTGTGTGTGTGTGTGTGTGTGTGTGTGTGTGTGTGTGTGTGTGTGTGCGTGCGTGTGTGTATAATAGAGAGAGAGAGAGTGACAGAGACCTCCACAGGATTCTCCACAGCACTGCTTCTGAAACGAGCCATCAAACGCATCAGTCAACTCAGGATGTCATATTTTGTCGCTGTATCGTTTATTGTAATGTGTTGAATTTTTTATAATCTTGGCACAACCCCCCCCCCCCCCCCCAAAAAAAGAACAACAACAAACAAACATTCAGCAATAACTAGCAATAGAAAATGAACAGTATATTCATATATAAACTGTTTTAGACAGAAAACACATTTTCCTGACCCCTCCTATCTCTTCCAATTTTAATTTTTTATTAAAACGCATATTGAATATGAGTCAATCTTACAACATGATCGGGTTTAGATTGGAGAGACATGGGTAGGCAGAACTTCAGCTTATATTCCAGTCAAATAATACATTGTAAATGATTTTATTTATTTTTTTACACTGCATGTTTGACAGATCAAATCCAATGGTGAGTAAATCTTTACCCTGCAATTATTAATTTACATTCTCATACTTGGAAAACATTGATAGAACCTTCCATCTTTTTCAAAACAGGTTATTTAACATTATCTAAAACTTAATGCGAATCAACAGGTGCCAGTTTAATATCCATATCATGCAAGCGGTCCATAATCTAGTTTGACCTGCAACATTTATATTTTGTCATAAAAACAAATGCATCTTACCTGCTGCGTCTCTTGACAGTTTTCCCAGAGTGATTTTTTAAATGTATGTATTACAATATTGTTTTGTTTTTTGTTTTTCCCCCAAAGGTTGCGTGTGTCAGAGTTCCTGCAATTAAAGCTCTGATCAACGCAGCAGGATTGTCGCTCCTTGCTTTCAACTTATGAGAAAACAACGTTTGGGTGTTTTACTTCAGACAGACGACAGACAAAAGCTCTTATTAGTCTCTCCAAATGCTTCCCCTTCGCTCCGCAAGATGCCAAACCAAATATGGCCATAGGAAGCGGAGGGACACTTCACGGACCCGCTCTACTGTCGGAATTGTGTGATTCTAGCCATGAACTTTCTCCCGCCCTAACAATATTTTAGCATATAAGAACCTTTCTGAGATAAATATTGTTTATTTATTTCTTTTTATTCTGAAGCCAGAGATATTGAATACATTACTTTAATTATTGATCCTTCTAATGATACATACTTTTTTGAGGTTTCAAGAAAAGTTCTAAATTACAATCTATATTCACTTCTTACTGTATCAAACACTTGAGTAACAACACCCTTATTTCATAAATATCTACGAAACAATGTAAAATGTGTAATTTTGGTAACAATAACATACTTTAAAAAATGTTTGATATCATTTAAAATATACATTTGAGCACATGTCCAGGGACGTGGCCACAGGGGTGGCTGGGGGTGGCATCGGCTACCCTTGGAATTTGATTGGCCACCCTGCCTTGCCACCACCACCAGAGCTGTCAATCACTTTGTTCATAGTGCATAGAGATTAGTGTTTCAAATTGGAAGGTCAGACTGTACACCCTTTACCATTTGTTTGCCAACCGCCAATGAATACCGCATGAAAAAGTAGAAATAACAACTAAGGACAAGTTTTCCATACTTTTATTTTTTAATTCCAGTAGGTTGTGGAAATGTACCCTTTGTTCTAGAAGAAGAAGAATAATCAGCTTACCCAACTCTTCTGAAAGATCCTTTACAAAAAAAGGAGGTTACTCCAATTGGAAAAAGTCCATGTCCAAAGATGGAGGATTTAAATGGAATGACAAACGAGAAGGCCATTTGAATGCAATGTTTGTGTAGAGTGAATACAGAAAAATGTTCTGAGAGATTTTTCTATAAGAGAAGCTCTAGACCAAGCGTTCAAAAAGAAAGTAGAGGAAAATTGGACATGAATAAAAACAATTTTTGAAGTGCTTCGTCTTACAGCAAAGCAGAACATCCCTCAAAGGGGACATGTTGAAACTGAAGGCTCACAAAACAAAGGGAATTTTCATCAGCTTTTTGACTAGTGTAAGATAGCTGTGGCCTTGCCTGTGAGTACTGCTAGTTGTGAGCTCAGTTTCTCAGCCCGTAAACTAATAAAAAATCATTAGAGAACTACAATGAATGATGACAGGCTCAGCAACATTGGCATTCTTAGTATCGAGAGGAGAACGGGCAAAGTAATTGAACTTGAATGACTTTGTTGAACGCTTTGCAAAAAGGTCACACAAAAACAGATGTATACAGCTGTCATAACCCTAGAGGTATTATAAACATACAGAAACTCTTGTAATTATACTTTAATGCAAGTCTTACATTGAAAGCACATGCACAGGCAGAATGTCTTTGGTGTACAGTGAGACTGATGTATCCAAATGTCTATTTGTGTTGTAGATGTCCCAGATTCTTAACAAGCTCCATAGTATTTTAGGTAAATAAATGTATTTTGATCAAATTTTGAAGTACTGTTTATTTCAATGTAAACTGCATGGAATTTAGATGAAATAGTATTTTTTACTGTGCCACCCTTCTACAGTCTGTGTCTCTGCCTGGACCCCCTTAGAAAAAAAATCTAGACACGTCCCTGCACATGTGTAATAGACATTCTGTAGATTTATTGATTTTTTTTAAATGTTTCATTTAAGCATTGAAGCACATTCAACAAAACAAGCGAAATATAATAAAAGTGCAGAGGACCATTTTTATTAGGCTACTTTAAACGATAAATCAGTAAAACACATACTTTTTGTTTATAAAATAAGTTCACATTAAGTTTGATTGTATAATAACTGTTGCTTTTCGTTTGAATTTCACTGAATACATGTTCATTTTGTACATGTGGCCTCAGTTATAAAATTGGAATTTACCTAATGTCCATGAACGCATCATTTGACTGTTGCTGAGGGGATGTCGCCGAGAAAAAAAAAAAAAAAAACCTCTCTGAAGCAGAAGAGAGCAAGTTCAGCTGTCAATCAACACATGATTCATGGGTTTTTCCTTTCTGCAGCTTAATTAGCTCAAAATGTATTTTTGCTGATCTCATAATACCTAAAAAGAAAAAAAAAAGGTAAAGAAATGAGTAAAAATTAGTCAATATGATGATGCATCACAGAGATTATAAGAATTCTTACAAAACAGACACATAAGAAGATACACAGACTCAGATTGATTGTTATGAGGGAGAAAATCAAACAGTCAAGCATGTTGTCCTTTTAGACACATTTTTGGAAGTAAAGGTTAGTGGTCATGAGCCAAACTTCCTTTTATGGTTTGTATTACCTATTTAAAGCTCACATTGATACCTGTAAATGCTAACATGATATCACATCTGCATAACAGCAGGACATGCACCTAAACCCTTTTAATTTGTACACAGACATATTCCTACAAGAAAAAAAAGAAAAAAGGATTTCCCACATGAGCATTATCACAGAAGGTGCAGGCGGGCATTTCATAGTGCAGAAGTGAGGGATTCATTTTTATCCACAAAGCAGAAACTCATACTTCAGTCTAATTAGAGTTTATCTGAAATCCCATAAACCAAAGAGGTCAAATAAAACAGGATCTGAAGTATGTGTGTCTTTTTTTTCATTTGTATGCAATATGAAATGTTAAAAATTTCAAATGTAAATAAGATCTAGAGAGCAATAAATAGTGACTGATCTTATTTTTGGAAACAGTACAAGCTTATTTTGCCATTAAATTCTCCATACAAAAGATTAATCAAAACATTTTCTCAATTATTTCTTAGGAACATATATGAAGGCTTTTTCCAGTTTGAAAACTGATTGTTTTTATAATTATTTTTTTTAATTGTTATATTCTTTAGTGCTTTTATGGCTTGAATAATTTGTTGAAGGTCTGATGTTATTTAGAGGGTTGAATAAGGAAAAAAAAAACACTACAAGGGAAGTAAATAGATCAATCCAGAAAGTTATATCAAATGTTTTTTTTAAGCAAATTATGAAGAAAAACACCCCAGAAAATGTAAACTTGTGCTTGACTTCGACTTGACTTATCATCATTGTGAAATCTCTGGCGAGATAATGCATGAAGCCTTTTTCCTGTGCTCATTGATAAGACACATGTGACCATGTTCCTAGTTTCCATGGACACATCATTAGAGAACCTCCCCAGCTGGTTTCAACTACTTGAAGTGTTGACGGCAAATAGCAAGTGAAGGATTTGTTCATAACCAGGGCAAAAGCAAAAGTGACTTTTAAGTCCTGCACTTCGCTAGAGACTATGAGCTGAACTTGATCAACATTTTCTAATAATATTTTATTCCTTTTTGGTATTTCACCCCCCATTTTATTCCTAAATGGTCTGTGTTTGTCATTTATTAGTTTAGTTTTCGAATCTCATAGTAATTCTTTACTTTGTGACCCAATAATGAGAGGATTCAGACAAAACTTGCTGATAATAATTAATTTAAGTGTCCTGTTCAGAATCCCGCTATCAAATACATTAGTGATGAACTCAGAACGAAACAAAACTGATCACATGAGTCTGTGTTAAACAGATATAACGTCACAAATGTAATCTCATCCATTCTTTTAGTTATATTGTTAATCTGATTGCTGTATGTTTGAGATTAACTATAAACCCAAACTCTAAATTACTCATGCCACTCATTATGTAGTGAGAATAAACGAGAAAAACAATATTATCTGTGACAATAGGTAAAGTAAGCTATAATTCTTCAATTATAAATAATACACATTTTTGGAAAATTCTCCTTCCTTTTTTTTTGTATGGGCTTCTTGCGCCTCCCTCAGGGAGACAAAGTAACTAAAGAAAGACTCACCATTTATTTTTTAATAAAAATTTTTTCTGAAGTCTTTCCAGGAACCATTAGATCAATAAAAAAAGAAAGTTTGATTGATCATCTTGTCAAATTACTTATTATTAGTATTCACATTATTCATGTTCATATTTTCTTTGTTCTTCTTCTACTTCTTCTTCTTATTATTATTATTATGTGGTTGTGGGTAGAGTAGTTCTGTTGCAATCAGGCAGGTTGCAGGTTCTATTCCAGGCGCCCCAGTGACATGTCAGTGTGCCCCTGGGCAAGACACTTAACCCCAAGTTGCCCACTGATGCATTGCGTTGATGGTGAACGTGTCTTCAGTGTTGAGTGGTCAGTTTTATTAGAAAAGAGCTACATAAGTAAAGTCCATTTAAAATCTCCCTTTTCTGATCACACATTGCCTTCCTGATTAATAAATGACTTAAAGGATTTAGAAACTGCATAAATCATAGCAAACTGGAAATCCACGGCTTTGTTCTAATTTGCATACTGCGGTTAAGAAAGGAAATATTGTTGCATTCACACGAAGATAATTATTAGGAACTCAAATCATAACAGGAATGAGTCTCTGTCAAAAAGCTAAGAGGTTTTAAATATTGTTGGGACTTGAACTATTTTCAGTCGGTTTCCCTCCAGGCCACTGTGTGGCGCTGTATTAGAATTATAAACTGTTCCTAACGCACCTCGCATCGGAGAGGAAGAAACAAATCAAGCCTTTCCAGTCTGGCCCGAATGTGTCTACAAAATAGCTGAAAATGTGAGGCTATCCGGTTTCAGCACGGTGTCTGACTTTAACCGTCGTTACCTGCATGCCATGGCGGAACATCCGCTCCGACTGGACCGACGCACCTCAAGCGAAACAGACTGTCAGCGTTTCAGCTGGTCCGTGTTGTTGTCGGGGCTAGCATTAGCCACAGCTAAAATTAGCTAACGCTGCCGTTAGTTTCAGCTGTAGCCTAACCGATTGATTGCCACAAAACAAGGTCGCTCCGTTTAAAGTTGATCCCGTAAAGCAATAACCGAGTTTATATAACCAACAATATTGTTTTAATTGTCTGTTTTGTTGTCTTCTGTAAAGTAATTCACTGTTTGATGAGTTTTAGGAAGAAACAGCCCAGGCAAAACATGTTCGGTGTATCTACGGTTAAGGTTAGCTAACAGGCTCTAGAGTCGTTGCTAGGCTAGATTTAGGGAGATGTAGTGGCAGGCAGCCGGTGAGCTGACCCTGGTTCAGCACAGCAACCTCCGTCCGAGTTTAAAAAAAAAAAAAGAAAGGAAGAGGGGGAAATCATGTCCTGCAAGGTTGCAACCAAGGACAAGAAGTCGAGCTTCAGCAAGAAGCTGTTCAGGCGAGGCTCGGTGCGCTCCGTGGGCAGCTTTATGAGCAAAGTCCTCAGGACGCTGACAGCCTTGTCCCACGTTGGATCCGAAGTGCAAACCGGGGATGACAAAGACGACGGAGGCTTCTCCGCTTTTAAAGCCGGGAATAAAGATGTCCCCATGGAGGATGGGGACTTTGGTGGGTTCCTGTCTGGGGAGAGAGTTCCCGGAGTGTCGGGTCTGAAGAACCACGGCAACACCTGCTTCATGAATGCGATCCTGCAGTGCCTGAGCAACACCGAGCTCTTTGCCGAGTACCTGGTTTTGGAGCACTACAAAGGCGAGGAGCTGGCGGAGGTTCGGCCCAAAACAAACGGCATGCATGTGCAGAAGAAAAGTCCTCTGGGGAAGGGAGAAGTGACCGAGCAGCTGTCGGGACTTGTGCGGGCGTTGTGGACCTTTGAGTACACACCTCAGCACAGCAGGGACTTCAAGGTAGGGACCAAAACGACACAATAAGAAATCAGAATAATGTGCCCGTGCAACCAAACCTATTGAGGCGACATGTTGCAGCCCTGCAAGGGGAAATATTCTGTCTCGGATACATTTTTTAGTTTACATCCACAATAAAAGTGGCATATGCAGTGGAACTTTTGTGCAAAGGCCTTAAAGCGTTGGAGTAAGTAAAAAAGACCAGCGATCGCAGTGGGCAAACATTCACATTGATTCATTTTGAATAAGGAATGTCAGGGTTTTTGATCGGGTTAGTTGTAGGGATGCACTATAAATTGGCCTCATTACATTTTAGGCTGACGTAATAAAAAAAAAAAAGTTTTTTACCTATCAGTTGAGTCCTAGTGAACGTTTTAAATGAAAGCAGTATGAGTTTAATGAATAATGGCAGAGGAGGGGAATCCAGTTGTTTCTTATTTCTCCATCTAATCATCTAAAGAAGCTAATGGGAGAAATATTGTCTTTTAAAAAAATCTCTGGTCACTTTGTTGGTGTATCAAAGTGATACACTTCAGATAAAATAGTGGTAAAATGTTGCATTCTATGCAGTCATCTATGATTTTGCACATTTTGATTCTAAAATATATTTGTAATATATTGCGCTGAATAAGGCTAAAAGAAACGATATAAATAACTGGGATAATTGGATTGATTTTAAATATCTTTCCATATATTAATTGATCTGTTTATATTAAGCTCCCGGTGTAGACATTTTTTCGTGACATTTTAAATAAATAATAGGGCTAATTTATTTAGTAGAGTTTCTTTCAGATGTTAATGTAGTTGACTTATTCCATTTGTTGCAGAATACTGTGTCAAAAAATGCCACGCAGTTTAAAGGAAATGCTCAGCACGATGCTCAGGAGTTTCTGCTGTGGTTGCTGGACAGAGTACACGAGGATCTCAACAACGTTAACCCAAACGCCAGGCCTGCTATTAAGGTAAAATAAAAAAACTATTGAAGATTTTCCCCCAGATTCCTCAGCCATCAGAGGTTTTTTTATGTTTAATCTTTTCGTGCGGTTATTAAGTCTATTTTGCACATTTACAGTATCTTCAATAGTTTGGCGTAATGAGACTTGCCTGGCATTAAGCGCATCTGATAGCTTCTCAGATTCCATAGGACCCTAAGATTGCCGGGTTTAATTATTACCAGTCAGATTAACGATTAATCTCGTCTCATCAGCCTCCCATTGAAGAAGATGACCACAGCTTAGAGGGGCCCGATCCTCCCCTTTCTGCTGGTTCGTTTGTGCAGGAGCTGTTTCAGGCACAGTACAGGTAGCCTCAGCTCCTTTAGAGTCTGGCATCTCTTTATCTCCTTATCACATTAAGAGATTACATTTTTTCCCCCTCCCTACAGGTCTTCTCTTACTTGCCCGCATTGTCAGAAACAGAGCAACACCTTTGATCCCTTTCTCTGTATCTCCTTACCAATCCCTCTGCCAAACACACGGTAAGCTCCTCTATGAACTACTGGTATGGAACGTCAGGGAGGAAGTTACAGGTTCCTACATGTTTCTAGCTATTGCCACTTAAAACGCCTTTGTTTTTTTTAACTACACAACTTCTAACACGAACAAACACACACATGCAAAGTACTGTTACTTTTCACTATATGTTAGATTCGGGGTGTGTTCATGCAAATGTTTCTGTTTTAAAATGCTTATGAGTGTGTAAAAAACAAACAGTGTTGTTGTATGTGGATAGAGAGGGAAGGAAGGTTTTGACAATAGGGCTGTGGGGGCAAAAGTGAAGGAGCGTCAAACTGGCTGGGTAGGAGCGTGCATTTCAGCGTTTTAACAAAAACAATTAAGTGTGAACACGGAGTGGTGAAAAAATAATAACAGTAGTTGAAGCATGATGTTATGTTGTAGAGCAGCCAGTTTAAATTGTAGTTAGTGGTAGTACTGTTTAGTTGAGTTTACTTTTTTAGTTGAATTTACTTTTTTCTTTAGATTTGTGCTAATTTGCAGGTTTTTTTAAAAAGGATTTTATTTTTTAGAAATGTTGTAGCAAATTTTCCTAATAGGATTGTCAAAGAAAGTTGGTTTAGATGCTTCATATAGAGAAAACCAGAAAAAGGACTTGGACATGCAATCGTCGCAAAATCTTGTTCATTAATTTTTAGCGTATCCAGCGTCTTCTCCTGTATGTAAAATCCTAAACATAAACAGTTTGTTGTAACATTTAGGAAAATACAAGATTTGTTAAAGCAAACATAAAAATGTACACGTAAATTGAGTTTTAAAGAGTTTTAAAACACAATTAGTTGAGCAGTAAAGGGAAAAAGCTTTAATTCATGGATCGAAAATGTCAGTCATTATTTAAATACTACAAATATGCATATGTGTTTACATTTGTCCTCATTATTTTATTATTTTACCACAACTGAAATAATTGCTAACGTAAAAAAATCAATACACATGCTATAAAATGTTTTATTTATTTTTTTATTTTCACTGTTTTCCTTTTGTCAGGCCCTTGTATGTGACTGTGGTCTACCAGGGGAAGTACTCTCACTGCATGAGGATTGGAGTCGCTGTTCCTCTCAAAAGTACCCTCTATCGCCTCAGAGATGCTGTGTCACGTGAAACCAAGATCCCAATGGACCAGGTGCTATTCCTGTCTCCTCTTAGGGTCTGACACTGACAGGCGTTATTACAGCCACAAGGTGTCAGCTCAGTCAATGTGTAGAACTGGTTTTACCTTCCACCCAAGTAGTTACTTGTAAATGGAGGTTGTTTCTCCTGAAGCACTTCTGCAGCTTATCTGTAACACCGCTGAAAATTAATAAAATTCAATTTACCTGACACCAGAAGCAGTGTGTCAGCTGTTTTGCTAATTCATTTTTTGTTTTCCTTTAGTTTGTTCTGACGGAAATGTACTACGATGGCTTTCATCGCTCATTTTGTGATGATGACAATGATCTAGACATCATTCAGGAAAGCGACTCCATCTTTGCCTTTGAGACACCAGAGAACTTCAAATTAGAGAATCTCCGCACAAAAAGAGGTAAGTAAACAAACAATTTTCTTAAGTTTTATTTATTTATTTATTTTTTAACTTGTCGTAAATGATGTGGAGACTTAAACCTCAGACATGTGTTTTTCTGTCACAGGCAGTCTTCTGGCAAACCTTAATCATAACAATTTAAAGTATGGGACAGAAGTCAGCAGGACTCCATCCTTCATGCAGGGGGCAATGACTCCTGTAACTGGATCTCCAAATAAAAACGTGGGACCAGAAAAGGTTATTCTCCTGGTGTGTAACAGAGCATGCACTGGCCACCATGCAAAAAGGTAGTGCTGTAAAATATGTCATGCCCTGTAATTTGTTCATCTCATGAATAAATATTCCCCACGGATTAAACAATATGTTTTTTCTTCTTTTAGGTTTGGCCTTCCTTTTGTGCTGTACATGGAACGCATTGTGTCTTGGGAAGCTCTACAGAAGGAGATCCTTGAGAAGATGCGGCATCTATTGAGGCCTGGAGTCTATGTTCAGGTATTTCTGCCTATTACATAGTATATAATCTAATGACAACATTAGTAATCTTATGTAGACAATTGAATTTTTATAAAGAAGTGAGAATAAAAAGAGGAATGAAAGTAAAACATTTATTACTTTTTGTAGGTCGGACCTTTCAGTCTTCGGGTAGTTGGCGTTGTTGGTATTACCTACCTCCTCCCTCAAGATGAGAGACCACTGTGTCACCCAACTGTTGAAAGGTCAGCTCTTCTAATACATTTCAATAGATTGGATTTAATAATTTTTTCCAGTATAGATTAAGCCTGATTTTGATCCTCAAGCCTAAATCTGCCTGTAGTGTATTTGCCCTTGGAAATATGCTTCAATATTTGCTTTGGCTTCCATATGCCAGTTTAACTTGTTCTGCTAATTCACTGCATTTTGCAATAACGAACCAGTAGAGCGTGTAATTCGACTTTAATCAGTATTCTTTTCTGTAGGTCTTATTGAGTTTAACTTTAATGGATTTAACTTTTTACACTGGACTATGTTTAAAAAACATAATAAATGTAAAGTCCAATTTCTAGAAGAAGTTAGGCATAGGCACAATAAATTGTTTTGAATGAGATTACAGCAAATTTTATAGTTATCTACCTGTAAACCATGAAAATGCGTTTTAAAATGAATTGATAGGCCATGATTTAAGTGAGTAAGCACATAATGGTATTCATATGGAAAAAAGTCAGAGTAAGAACTGGACAACGCAACAAAATATTTGCAAGAAACGAGAGTCTAAATCGTTGAAGGGCGACTTAAGTATTTCACACTTTCCTTTTTGTCACAGAGCATACAAGTCTTGTGGACAAGGTGGGCCCCCACATGTCAAGATTGTGGTTGAGTGGGACAAAGAGACCAAGGACTAGTGAGTTTTAACACAAGTAAAATAACAAGTTTAATGCTGACCACTAATACTATGTATACTATAATACTATAATACAATGCAAAAGTAGAAAATTGTAATATTTAAATCAAAAAATTTCAGTTAAAGCGTCTTCATAAGTTTCCTTAATTGATCCTCATTCTTATTTTGTTTTCTGCTGGGTTTCTAAGGTGGCAATTACATGGCCAAACGATCCTAAACATTCCATGTTGTTGAGATTTTGTAGTGAACAAATAATTCAGTTAATTCATAAAGACCTAGTCTAACAACTTTGATCAAAGTTTGGGACACTTTTGTGCTTTCAAAAGAGCCTCAAGCCAACGTGATATTCAAGACTCTTAATGTCTGTTTTGTGCTATTAAAAACCTACTTTAATAAGCCTCTCCTAACAGTGTGATTTATAATAATAATAAAAAAACAAACTTTTATATAGAACAGAATATCCCTTGTTAAAAAAAGTTTGGACTTTGAACTAAAGACCCAGGCTAAAATTCCCACTTCCCAATCAGATACATCTGCTGTTTCATGTCATGCCACTCAAACTGTGCTAAATCATTAATGCACATGCCTCTTGTTGCCTGATTTAGTCACAGATTATCTGGATCAGGTTTCTTTTGCTGACGTACGTTAGATTTGTCTCAGAAAGAATCCTTTGTAATGGGTTTGTGATTTCAGTTTGAGGAGATAATGATGGTGAACTAATTACTGCCACATTCTTTGTGTTGACATTGTCATTGTAATGACATTGACAAAAAAAAAATAATGTATTTGGAAAAAATCGAAGACCAGTTTTCACCATGCTTGATTGTTCCACAGTCTTTTTGGCCACACTGAGGAGGAGTATATTCCGGATGCTGAGAGCGTCTATCTGCACAGACAGCAGCATCATCAGCCTCAGGCCTGCACCCTTGCTCAGTGCTTTCAGCTTTACACGAAGGAGGAGGAGGTACCGTCTAGCAGTCAAATACGCTGTCCCTCAATAGTTTACCATGAAAATAATCCTAAAGTTGTTTTATCTATGGTCATTTGAAGTCTTCTTTTGTTGCCTTGCACATGTCAATGTTATTCAAGCATTCAAAAGCAATTTAGTTTGATGATTTTAACAGCTTATAGCTGCTAATGCGTTATTTAAAATAAACTAAGAAGCTTAGTCGAATGCATTCATTGTGGTTTAACTTGGCTTGAACTGCTGTTGTGGAATGTAAAGAAAAGGGTGGAAATACGGGCCTCATCCTGTGAGGAGCCTATTTTAAAAGCAGTGTGGTTGAAACTTGTTTGTATTTTTTGGATTGCGTGTTTCTGTAATTTAGCTCGCTCCCGACGATGCCTGGCGCTGTCCCCACTGCAAGCAGCTGCAGCAGGGCCGGATAAAGCTCAGCTTGTGGACCCTGCCGGACGTGCTCATATTACACCTCAAAAGGTTTAGACAGGTATTACAGCTCATCTGTTTACTACATAAAGTTATGTTTTAAGTACATATCATTTCATCTTAATAAATTAGAAAGTTATACATAACAATTTATATTTGAAAAACAAACACAGAAATTCACTTGTAAAATGCCCCAGACGTTTTTTTTCTGGAACCTGAAGCTACATGTTGGGTCAAAGTAGCCTAAATCCGACAAGTAGCATAGTTGTTCTGAAGCATCATCAAGGTCATTTCATAAACTGCCTCGTGTTACTAGAGTCGGTCTATTTAATCCATCCGGACATCTGGAGAATCCATATAAACTCCTGTAAATCTAACCTGCTGCTTTGCTGATGAAGCTTCTCCTTCTGTTCATGCTGATCACTTCACATTGTATTTTATCGGCAGTCCCATTTGGAGTTTTGTAAGGATAGTTTTGTGTTTAAACACACTATATTTATTGTTTATGTCAACAATAATTTCAGTTTGAATGCCTGTTAGAGAATTTTATTGAATGGGTAAGGTCAGTGACTTTAATCTCAATTCATGGGCACAGAGTCAATTTGTTTAACATTATTTAGTTAGAAAACTCCCTAGGAATTAATTTAAATGTACATCTAATATCTCTACAGGCCTGTTGCCGACATGGATATGAGATTTATCTTTTGCTCATTATGTGTTAATGCAGTAGAAATATTCATTTTGTTTCTTAAGTGATTTGCTTTAAGTAGATCTCATTTAGGTTCTTCTGCTGCTGCTTAATTTCTTATTCGCTTTAAAGGGAATAAACATGTTTAAATGTGAGTGCTTTATTGTTGTTTATGTGTATTTTATTATTAATTCTATCCATAGGCCGACCTGAGAATAAGCAGCTTGGGTTCCAGTTAATTTTGTTGTATTGCGTTCCGTCTAAAATGAATGTGACTATAAATCATACCTCCCGAATCTCCGTGTGCTCTGACTTCAGGAAGGAGACCGAAGGGTTAAGATGCAGAACATGGTGAGATTCCCATTGATGGGGATGGACATGGCACCACATGTGGTCAAGAGAAGCCAGAGCAGTTGGAGTTTACCGTCTCATTGGTCGCCGTGGAGACGGTCCTATGGCTTTGGAAGAAACCCAGACGACTACCTTTATGATCTATATGCTGTTTGCAACCATCATGGCAATATGCACGGAGGCCACTACACTGGTGACGCATATGCAATATTTTTTTATTTTGAATACATTTGAAGACCTGATTGGAAGGGTTTGAGTGGCCATTTAAACCATTTTTATTCTTGTGTTCCTAGCTTACTGCAAAAACTCTGTTGATGGTCAGTGGTACTGCTTTGATGACAGTGAGGTCACACCAATTTCCGACGAAGCTGTGTGTCAGCAGACGGCCTATATACTGTTTTATCAGAGGAGAACGGCTATTCCCTCATGGTCTGCCAACAGCTCTGTTGCTGGTCGGTATCTTTTTCTATAGTTTGTATGCAAACTTGCCCGCAAGCATCCTGTATAGTAGCTAAAGTTTGAATTTCTGATTGAATCCTCTTGTCTTTCGCACAGGCTCCACGAGCTCATCGCTGTGTGATCACTGGATCAACAGGTTACCTGGCAGCAGACCTCCCAGTTTGACCTCTGGAGCTTCGTCCAGACGTACCTCGCTTGCTTCACTTGCTGAGTCAGCAGAGTTTCCTGCAGAACGTAATGAGGACGATGGTGAGGATAGAGCTTTATTCAGAGTGTTTTCATTTGCCCCTATTTTCCCTTCTAAATGTTAGTGGAATGAAAAATTTAGATTTTATTATTTCTCTGTAAATCGATCTATCCAACAGAATGTACAAATCTATCTTATAACATGGCAGTGCTGGATACAAATAGTTAACTAAACTTACAAACATAAAGTAACACAGTCTCAAGCCAATATAAACCTGAAAAATGAAGGTTGAACATTTCTCAATGTTTCGATATGTGTAATATATGTGATAGATAACTTAGGAAATATTTAGTTTTATCTGTATGTCTGTCAGTCGAGAAGAACATTATTTTATTTAAAAACTTAAATTAGTTGTACGCATAGGTCTGCTTCAGTAAACCCTATATTGGTTGATTCATTCATGTAGTTTGAAGTTGCTGCCTGTTGCTTCTCCTTCAGCCATTTAAAGTTTTCTAAATGCTTTTCTGTTTTCAGGAGGATTTTCTTTTCGCCCATTTGTGAGAAGCATCCAGGGACAGAGCTTGTCCTCGAGGTCATCTATTGCCAGCCCTTTGGCATTTAGCGATAGCGGCATGAAGCCCTCTTGGTCTCTCTCTGCCAAGCTCCAGATAAGATCCAATTCACCCTCGCGCTTCTCCTTAGACTCTCGATGTTCTCCTCCCCTGGAGAGGATAGGGGAGGCAGGCGACGACAAAGTGTCCACGTCTTGTTTTGGCAGCTACAGTAGACACGAACGGTACTTTGGCAGCAGGACTCCTTTGTCTATGATGGAGAGCAACTTTGGTGAGGACAAAAAAAGGTTCAGAGATATGATGTACTGCAATGCTCCCACTCCATCGGAAAAGAAGGGAAACAAAAGCGACACAACTGAAAACAACAATGAGATCACAGCGATAGACCAAAACACTCAGCCCACTCAAGCTCCTCCTTCCAAAGAGCAGAAAAGAAAAAGCAGCATTGGGGGATTTACCTTGAAGTCGGAAAGCACAGGGTCCATAAAGGGCTCTGCCAGAGCAGAACCGGAGAAGAGCTCCAAAAAACGCCTGTGCTCAATCAACAAGAACCCGGCCTCCCACACGTCTTCCAGTACGCCTGCAAAAGGCAAGAAGCTGAGCAGCACTAAGGAGAAGACGCTAAACATTAAGAAAAGCACCTCAACACCAAGTGGAACTCCCACTAAAACAAAGGGGTCGAATCAAACTCCTGATGTGACTCCACAACGTAAACCTTCCCTCTGCTCCACACCTCAGTCTTCAGCTTCTCCCTCTCCGACTGCAAAGAAGATCTCGAGCATTGCCGAGAAGGGCTCCACGAGCTGCCGGAAACGCCTGATCGAAAGGAGTTACAGCAGAGATTCTATGAACACCAGCCCCCTGGTTGACGGCCATCAAAGCAGCTGTGTGGCCCGAACTTCAATCCCGAAGTCTGGGGACAGTAATCGGCTTGAGAGGCGGTCCGTGAGAAGCTCCAGTAGCAGTTCTTCGGTCACTAGCCTGCGTTCGCCCAGTGTATCCACCAGAGACCTGCAGCGAGGCAGCAAATCCGAGGAGAAAGGGTTGTCCTTCTTCAAAAACGCCCTCCGACAAAGAGAAAGTCGCCGATCGGCCGATTTAGGAAAGAGTGCATTGCTCAACAAAAAGACCTCTGAGAGGACAAGCAAGCAGAACGGACCGGCTAAGGAGATAGACACCGACGACCAAAAGACTGGGGATGCAGGGTCTTTGAAAACATCTAAAGAAACTCTTGGAGGCGAGTCAAACTCAGACAAGCGGGAGTCTTCCAAGCCCCCCAGCTCACTTAGTCGTACCCTACGAGGAAAGTCCAAGTCTTCCACTTCCGACGTAAGTAGCAAGTTGCGTACAGACGGGAAGAAGCCTCTAGATAAGATGGCTTCCTCCCAAAAGCTATCATCAAGCATGCAATCTCCTGCACGAACAACACAGAGGCCTCCGTGATACATCGGTGGTAGCGATGAGTAATTATACAATGCAACTAATTACTTTGTGCCTAGGTTGTTAGTGAGCATCAGATGTATTTGAGACCCATTTTTGATGTTATGGTTTTGTAGATCGGCCCTAAATTCTTTGTCTTAGAAATGTTTTTATTTCAACTTTTGTTTTAGTTTGGTAAAGCAAAAGCAGTTTTCTGCTTTTCTGTGTTTACAGCACCAGGCTGACATGCTTGCATCATCTGTTTAACCAGTAGCATACTGTTGTGTGGTTTTCCACTCATTGGTGCTTATTTTTTGAATTGCAATTGCAAAAAAAAAAAAAAACACAAAAAAAAGACCATAACATCAAAATTAGCCTCTGGTACCAATTCTCAGTTATGTTATAGACTGGAAAATGGATTTTAAAAGAGTTTCATTTTGTGACTTTTACCGGGTTTCAACCGTTCTCACTTTTCTTTATACTATTTAGACTTTTAAACAGCAAAATTCTAAGATTATTGAGCTGAAAGCAATGGAGAAAAAGTCCTGCCAAAGTATTAAACACTAACATTCTTTAAAGATTTTGGGATAGATGCGTAAGAGCAACAAAAAATCAATTTTGAATATTAAAAAGACTAAAGTAAATGATTTCTCCAAAACTGGTAAGAAAAAAAAAACTAGTCTATAAAAGAAGTTTAACAAAAGTTTGAAACTTATAATTTTTTTAAAGAGAATTTTTTTATTAAACTTTTTTTAGGGTTGCTTTGTAAAAAAAAAAAAAAAATCTTTTGGAATGAAAAGCCTTTAAAATAAAGTTTCTAAACGTATAAAGAAGGAAGCTGTATCCGTTTTCCCCTTTGAGATAAGATATTATCTTAAGCGCCTTTTAATGCTGCACGTGGAACAAAAATAGTCTATAACTGTAAGTAGCACCTGTAGGAATGTAGTTCAGTAGCACTTTGTAAAGATGAAAACATAGGATCATTATTATAGGACAGGTAAATATTTTAGGACATATTGTTAAGTTGAGTAAGCCGCCATACACTTGAGACAGTACAAGGGTACATTCATCTCAATGTTTCAGAGATCAGACCAATAACAAATCTTTCCTTTTAATTTGCCTGGTGCTGTAAAAAAAAAAACACACAAGAAAGAAAAACAGTCCTTCAATATTTCCAACTCTTTTTTTTTTTTTTTTTTCAAATAGAGAAAAACTGTTACCACATATGAGAGAGCTGCAAAGCTATCGGCGTTTATATCACATCTGGTACCTCAATGGCAATTTTAGCCGTGACAACGTTTTGTCTTCTGAAGCCTGAATAAGACAATTGGTAACGAGGAATGTAATTAGCTAAGCAACGTAGCGGCTAGTGTCCGGGAGTTGCTGCTGTCCACGTTTGGACATTGAAGGCCGAAGTTCCTGATCTAAACTACCAGATAATGTACGACCCCCCCCCCCCCCCCATTACATGATCAAACGAGTACCACACTGGTCGTTAATATCGGCTCAGCTTTACATGTCAGGCGCTGTAAAACTGTGCCACCTCTCTACTTGCAATAACCCGTTAATCAGATACCAGCAAATGGCTTTGTTTTGAAAATAACTGAAGTGTGTGCGTGACCCCAATTTAAACCAATAGTTTGTTTTATTTATTTTCGATGACGCTCTGGTCTCTGTAGCGTTTGTCAAGTTCACAGTAGTTCTCAGGTTGTTTGAGAGATTGCCACCTTATTAAACCTGGCTACCTTATTTAAATGGTCTGTTCAGGATTTGCTTCTTAAAGTGTGACAACATAAGTGTATAGGTCTTTTGAAAAATTTTTGGGCCACTCCGATGTGCTGAAGCTGCCGGTAATGTTTCATTTTCCTGTTGAATACGAGGATTAAGTTGTGAAAGGCTTCGGTGAAGGCTCAAATCTAATAACTAGATATGCCAACTTTGAAGCCAAAATGGCGCAAAGCACATAAGTTTGAAATGATTTGCTATCAGCATCTAAAATGCAAAAATAAAATAAAAACCAGGGACACACCAGTATGAAAATCTGGGCTGACATCAATACCAATATAATGACGTTGTTATGGCCGATTAAACTGATATTTACCCAAATTATATGTATTTTTCTACCCTTTTTAACACTGTGAAAAAAGCGACCACACAAGTGACATTGCCTCTCTGCTTCAGCTGAACAGCCCCCCAGGTACACGATCGAACGAATAGCACATCGCTCGTTAATATCAGCCGATACCGATATCTTAAAAAAATGACTAATATTGGAGGATGGATCCGCACATCCCTAAAGAAAACTACAGTCATACTTTAGGATGTGGCATCATCCACATCTGTTGCCTTATATGATTGTTCCTTTCCGTCACAGACGATAGAAATATAATAACGGGGCATTTCTTTAGCGGCTCTATTTACATTATGTTATCAGCAAACATGTGCATGGCACTTTTAAATCAAAGGAAAAAAAAACAAACAAAACGTTCTGCTTTTTATTTTTTTAACTACCTTTTTATTGTCTTTTTGTATAAAGTCTGTAAGGGTTGCAACAGATTTGCGAGTCGGGTCATTTGAACATGCGTGTTTGTGTTTTTCGATTGTGTCCAAAGTTGGGTAACTGTAAGCCACTTCTTAATGTGATGCCCTTTTCCTCGCATTCCTTTTTTGTACATTTCTAATACGGTTGGAGATGGCTGTTGGACAATCTCGTAAATACTATGAAATGTTGGTACTTTATTAAGAATATGTAAATATAAATAAGAATTTTCGGCATGTTATCGTCTTAAAACTAGGGAATTATTTTATGATCTACAAAACTGTTTCTATTTTGTTTGACATCGCTGGTATTTAATTTTTAAAGCATACAAAATACTTTAAAGTCTGATTCATTACACTAACTACTTGTAGCTAAGCATTCAAAACGGCAGGCAGCTAATTCTTTAGGTTCATTAATTCCATTTACAGCAAAAGATTACTTGAAGTTTAGTTTTCCAGTAAATTAGGATTAGCCCAAGAGCATTAAAAAAGGGATTATGTGATACAAAAATTATCTGGTTTCTCAAATTAGTACCTTAGGAAATGTCGACTGGGCCTTGATTCCCAACTCTCCTAAAGTTACAATTGTCCTTGTTGCCTCAGCCACATTTACTACCGCAGTTTTTTCTTCCACTCGACTTTCTATTTTTTTGTTTATGTGTAACTTTATTAACAATCCACCTCCTTGGCAGTGACCTTTTGCGACTGATGCACTGTAGGAAAACTGTACACTGCAGTCTTTCCCAAGACTGTGTACTTAATGGTCTTGTCTGGTCTTTATTTTTTACCGAGAAATTGAGTTTATTGTTTTCTTGAGCTGTAAGCAAGAATCATTTCAATAAGCAAAAAACAAACACCTGAAATATATTCTGTTACTGAGTTTCATTTTTTGAATTAAATGACTGAAATCAATAAAAAAATTTAAATGAACGTAGATGTATGTTTCAAAGCTGCTTCTAAATGGTGTATCATAGATGAGGGACAGAAAGACTGGATTAACTCATGATTTTATTATCCAACAGCTTGATATTGCAAGATAAAAGAAGTATATAAAAAGCCAACTTATTAACAAGTTCTGGTACAAGTTTGAAGACATTCATAATGAATAGCAAACATTAGGGTAACTTTCCTCGTTTACATTTCTGCACTGCAGTGCGTTATATTTTTCCTTCGCCGTTTCTTGTAAAGACTTCAGAATAACTAGTGAATGCAGTATTGCATGAAAACACTAATGCATGTATTTAAATCAACTATGCAATAGTCTGCTGCTGTGTAACATAGAATGCAACGCATGGCTGGTATATCCCATTGCTTTATTTGCACACCTTTCCGATGTTTCAGAATTATAAAAAAACAACAGAATGCTTGATATTGATGTGAAGTGTTTTGAGCCATTTGTTTTCTCCCTCGTCCTTCTGACATTCATTTTGTAAGAGTTTCTCTAAACTTCCCGGGTGCTCCCACCAGTCTGGTGGGTTTTCGTCATTGTCGTGTCACATTTACACCAGCAGAGATAATACTATGGATGCGAACAATCTATAAGTGGTTAATATGTAGACTCCTCCTCTATGACCGTGTATTGTGAAAGACTCTCATTAGTTTACTTCAGTAAAAGAAAATAAAGTGTGTGAACCCTGTCGCCATTTTACACGGCTGCATCTAAGATGTGGTCAGTCTCAAATATATGAAAAAATTACAAATAATAATATATCAGAGTAGCTAAATGCAATAAATAGAAGTAGTAAATATAGTTTTGTAACGCAATGCTTTTTTTTAATTATAATTTTTTTAGTTAAAAATGTTTTAGTCATGATGTTATTTTTGTCTTTAAAAGGCAGTTCTCAGATTTTGTTTGTCAAAGTTTGCAAACGTTGCTGTTCCACAGCAGCAAGCATGGCCACGCTTTAAAGATAAAACATGTAGCATAAACAAATATGCATTTTATCACTAAACTGAAGTTACATCGAACCTTAAAACTCAAGCAGCGGCACCCGAAATTTGAGTTACATGCTGCAGTTCTGCAGGTTCTCCGGCACTTAAATGTGCGGCAGTGCTTTGAGTGTTTTCTTTTTCTTTTCTTTTCAAAATGTAAGAACTACAGATGTAATATACTAAAGTGGTTTGCTAGCCTTAAGCAAAGTAATGTAATGGTTATTATGAATCTTTGGATGATGCAGAATTTAGAAAGCTGTGTAAAAAAAAAAAAAAGAATGTCTTGTCTCATTTCTCAGTCAAGCTAAAAAAAAATATTTCTGAATAAACAGAATGTCCTTCACTTTTATTTAAAAAAAAATATTTTTCATATAATCCGCAGACTATTTGCACATTTGCAACGTAAATATCTTTACTGTTAAAGTCTGGAAAGTTGGCTTATTTCTCTTTTTTTTTTTTTCATTAAATACTGGCTGTGTTTTTATTTCTTGCTCTACATTTATAGGCTGTACTATAAATAATGTACATGTAATGTTTTTTTTTTATTATTTGTTTTGTTGTAAGCTTCCATGTCTTCAATTTAAGTTAATTTATTTTTTTATTTAGTTTTTTATATCATGTGCACTTTTATATTATTGTTTTGTCCAGGTTGACAAATATGTATATTCTATGTTCATCCATGCAAGTACATAATAAACTTCTCATTAAAAATACTGATGTTTCTTTGACTTATTTTCTTTTATTGTTTTTTTTTACCACTAGGCGGCGCTTTTATCAAACAAACGAGCTTCTAGTTTTAATATTTATCAGTTACCATTAACTAATTCTGGAGACAACTGCAACCTCAATGTATTTTTTATTTTTCACATGTTTTTAGGGCCATAGTTTAACCATCCATGTTTGCTATGTCAAATCTACTCAAACCTACTGCATTTGAAAACCACAAGTGTTTTTGCAGAGGCACACAAATCCTTAGCTTATTGTGTTCCTGTTGCAGATGCTGCGTGTTATCTGAGACATCAACACTAAGCGACACAAAAGGCTCTGAGTTTGTAGACCAGTTAGCTATTTCAGGCTTTTCCTGGTCACGCATTAGAAAGGTGCAGGAGTGAGGATGTGCAGATGCAAGCATGTCCAAGCTTAGCTTTTTCTCACAAGAAGAGAATAATAATTGAACATCTTTAACTTTCCACTTCGAAGAAAGAAATGCACAGTTGGGAAGTGTTCTTTATTTTGTTGGTATAAAGGATTTTGAGATTCAAATGCCGTTCCTGTAGCTTATCAGTGTTGTCTCTGGTAATCTGCACGGGGGAAAAAAATACACTTTAATGAAGTTTTATGTCTAAATCAGGTATTATATATGAAAACAGGCTTGAAAATAACTGGAAGAAAGCTGAAAGGTGTGGTGATTTTGTGTTTCTTCATGCCAATATAAATTGTACTATACAAAGCCTGAGTTTATTTTTCTTTAATCTTTTTATTGGAATTATTGAAAAATTCTTCCTCACAATGGTTTAACACAATTTCCATAATATATTCTTAAGAATATCAGTGAAAGCAAATTTGGAAAGTTTTATGCAAGTGATTACAGGCTCACTAATAGGTAATGACTTTAGATCAACAAATGATCTCAAGTGTTTTTGTTTAAAATGACTTCTGGGAGTATTACTAAAAAGCTTCTTCTCACCGCATATAAAATAAGTTCAATGCTTAATTTGTGCTTTTGTGAAAAAGGCAGAAATAACTTTCTGAATTTTTACAATATCTATTTTGAAATATTTCTACGTCAAGGAAAATAATTTGATACTCTGGGGATTTTTCAAGCCTCCACCTGCAAACATTTGAGAGGTCTCTGATTTGAATTCTCAGTACACCTCAACTGCAAGACAAGATCTAAGCAAATAAACACACATTTACAGTGTAGGTTTTAGGTAATATCTAAATAGATGTTTGAGCCCCAACCAAAACCTGTTAGTTCCTCTTTAAGAAGTTATCCCCCACTCGTTAGCTGTATTAATTCCACCTGTTTGACCGTGTTACATGTATAAAAGACACCTGTTTACACACTCATTGAATCAGAATCCAACTCCAGCTTTCTAAGGACATGAGGGGCAAAATCGTCCATCTTGCCTTGCTTCCCTGAAGGATCTTTCCTTATGACGTATCAGTGATTATAAGAAAGTTGAGGAATCCTTCTAGAACTCCCTGGGAAGATCAGGTCAATGATGTAAAGTGAGCTGAGATAGTCAGAAAAGTACCGTTACCAACACATAACACAGTCATAGATTCCAATTCTGTATGGCCTCCTGATTGAGCCCCCACATGTGCAGGCCAGACTTAGTTTTAACACGAGAGTTACAACTAAGTCATCTGTGTTGCCTATGACTTGACCCGGTCACATTTAAATGAACTGCTTATAATAGCACCAACAAATCCATTAGAAATGCCGTTTAGTATAATTATAATTCTAGAATGACAGCCTCAGGCGTGAACAAATAAATGTTCTCCCCCACCATTAGCTTAGTAGGTCACAGGGATAACATACATCGGAGGGCAGCACACTATCTGACAGATCGTAAACGTGACAGGTGGAATTCCAGGTCTTTGATCGGATGATTTGAGGTGTAGTAGGCTATTTTTTCCACCAGGGCAGATGTTTCCTTTCACCATTATCGTAATTACACCGATTATTTTAAGTGATCGCGGAGCTCGAGAGTGATGTTTGGTAGAGCCTGTCACCACTAAGATGTTGAAGGGCCAGGTCCATCTGAAGTTTGCCACCGACTATTTCAACGATCCAGAAGAGGCATGGGAGAAGATCAGAAAAGGCAAAAAGAAAACTTCCTAAACCTTTTGGTTTTCTGCAAAGAGAACCTGGAAAACTGCATGGAGGATAGGGTGAATGGGGGCAACATACCGTAAAATTCTGGGCAACACCATCTTCCCTCTTGAATGGCGTTGATAATGCATCGTGGCTAGGTTTTCCAGCATGCAATTGACCAAGAAATAAAACACACTCACACACACAGCTGGAATAAATAAAGGGTGACTCTGTAAGAAACATTTACAGGTCTGCAGACATGAACCCAACGGAAAAGCTTTGGCATTTCATTTCCGATTGATAACCCATACACCTAGAAAGCTCTGGAGAAGATATTTGTGGATTTTTGTTTATTAGATACTTATTTTCCTCCATTTATATTTCCAGTTAAATATAATTAATAACAAGAGAAATTTGCTCCAAATAAAAAAGAAAATATTTTACTGTAGAAATTTCAATCCAATCCAATTTAACAACTTAAAAAAATAACAATTAGAAAGTTATCTAAGTAAAAAAAACAACAACTTGCTTTTAAAAAAAAATATTTGGCTTTTATAGTTCAAAGGAGAATCTGATTACTCTTTTTAAAGCAATATAACTTTTAGATCCACCATTACCCCCAGATGTCATTTGGCTGTGGAGTCATCCCAGTATCTGACTCATCTCTTGGTGATCGGTTAAATCCCCAGTAGTATGGTGGAGTTACTCTGACAGTCCGCCTATGGTTTTATCTCCCTTGTCTCCTCTTTTGACTCCACCCAGTAGGGTGCAGAGAAATCAATAAGAAATTGATTTTACAAGGCAGGAAAAGGAGGTTAGAATTCAAGGGAAGGTCCAGGGGAAGACAGAGACGGAGAGGCACTTGCCGAGAGGTGAAAGACCCCAAACATTATACGTATGTGCTGGCACGGATAAAGGTCAGCAACATGAACCTGCCTGTTACAACAGATTATTAGGTGTCTTGCTCCCATAGTAATGAGATCTAAAAAAAAAGGGTGGGGGGGCATAATGACATAAAACAATGACAAGTGCAAGTGCCAGACCTACAAACAAAAAGAGGCTTTCCTGCATTTTGAGCTCATTAGAATGTTATTCCTCCTAATTTGCTTCAACTTGGGAATACTTAAACCACGTGATTTTATTATATTTTTTCAGAGAGATATGTTTAAAGGAGGATATGAAAGCCTCAGACTCACTGCAGAAAGGAAGAGCTGTTTGATTTCTGTTGAAGAATCCGTCTGGGGTCCAGTGGGTCAGCACAGCTGACAGCTTAGAGATTGATAGTTGAGATCCTTCCCAGGCGGAACAGTGTTGGACAGCATGACCAGTGATCCAAGACACCAGTGAAACAGGGCGGAGGTGATGTGGCTGCAGATGCATCATATCCCACAGTGAAGGGGGTGCATATATGTATGTGTGTGTGTGTGTGTGTGTGTGTGTGTGTGTGTGTGTGTGTGTGTGTGTGTGTGTGTGTGTGAGGTCTATTCGCTGAAGGCCACTTCTCCCCACCATCATCAGGACTGCTGAACTGTACTCACTATCTTAAGCACCACTGGGAAGCCAGTACATAGGCACATTATAATAGTATATGGTCATCTATTCATCCACCATTTATTTCCATGTTTTCTTTATTTATTTATGTTTTTCATCATTATCAGCTGTCATTTCCTTTCTTTCCTTATCTAGTCTTTTCAGACAAGGCAAATACCCCAAAGATAGCACTGAGATAAATCGCCAATTTTTCAGATTTTGATCAGAACCGTCCAAACAATAGGGTGATTTTTAATATAGATGTGTGTGCACCCATGGGCACCCAATAACAAAGCTGCTGGGGTGTTGCTTTTTTGCTGTTTTTCTTCCCAATAAAATCACTTATTTATTCAGCATCACAGCAGCCCCTTTTAGAAGTGGAGATAGGCCAGAAGGCTTTTTCCAAGCTCACTTCAAGATGCATCAAGTGAACCCCTAAAGCCGGAAATGTATTTCACACAGACTATTTAATAAACATTTAGGGTCACTTTTCAAATATACACCAGGCCTGTTATGGAAATGCACCTACTAATTATTTAGTTCTACTTTTTTAAGAGAAGTGGTGTGGATCAGTATGCAGAAATCTGTAAATCCGTTGATTTTGCAGCAAACGGATGGAGTGTGCAGTAAATATCCCATTTTCTGTTGCTATGGTTGTTTGAGCAGACAGGTGTAATAACCCTTTATACAGTTCAGGTGATTTCTGCTGACAGCCCTTATTTACGTCCTTACAATTACTCTGATAGCTCCTGTTTTATGTTTGACTGTGTGGCTGAGGAGTATAAAAGTAAAAGCCCATTGCTGAATGAGATTGCTTCTGTTGTTGTTATGGATAGATGGATTTTCACTACATCTTTGTAACATTAGAAAAACATAACATTAGGAGTGTGGCATATTTCTTAGGGGGTGTTATCCTGATTTGTGCAATAACTGAAATTGGGTCTTCATTTTTTTCTCTCACATGTGGCCTTTAAAGAAAAGCAGACAGGGGAGAGGGTGTAGGGGAATCAAACCTACGACAATCCTGTCGTGGGAATACATCCTCAGCAAGGTGGACATAAATTTACCTTGAAGCCACTCAGTGCCCAGTTGAAGTTTGTCTTCTATAGGATCTTAAGATAAAAATGTTTGCCATACATCGGCACTATATGAAATATTTAAAACAAATCAAATTTCAGTATTCGAGACTTTGCCATTTTATGTAAACTGGGCCTTAAAAACCTACATTCACATTTTAAGCCGAAAGTGGGTAAATAATAACTATATCATCATAGAAAGCGGTAAGTTATTAAAAAGAACCAAATAAAAACAGTATAAGGAAAGGAACAGCTCATTTATGTATGTGTTGCGCTTGAGGTGTATTTCACTTGTCTATCAGGTATGTGCATGCATGTTTTATGAATTCTGCGGTTAGCTCTTGGAAAGAAGCTGTTTTTCATTCTGTTCGCTCTGACTACAATGGTTCTCAGCCACCGTGATGGAAGGATGGTGAGCAGGCAGAGTCCACTTTAAAAGGGATTGTCAAACTTGTTAAAGACAAATGTTCTTGTAGTCAAGTAGCTGGCATTGCGGTGGGTGCTGACACCTGGCACCTATTTTGTCATCAGGTGAAGAAGATCATCCACTGGTAGACTGTAACTCTTAGGAGCAGCAGAATGAGAAGGAGGAGTTTGACAGTTAAAATTTAAGGGAATTTGTTTTTGTTCACATGGTGTAACCATGAATGACTTACAATCAGTGAAAATTCAAGTGGAAAAGGAAGAACCTCAACACACTTTGGTGGAGAAACCAGTTCAAAGATAAAAATCAACAAGTGCCACAGGAAGCTTGAGGCAAATGAGTCCAAAACCCTAAGACAGATGACAATAGTTGATGTATTATTAGAGCTGAGAAAGAAAATCAACGTTACTTTAATATTGCACTTTTCCACAAGAACAAACAGCTTGAAGGAACCGTTATTTAAAGAGGAACAGGTCTCATGAATCCTTTTTATCATGATACATGGTTTCACGAGCACAGCAGCTAATACGAATATAAAGCCAGATGCCTCCCATAAGTTGCTTCGCCATTATTTATTTATGAATGAATATTCTCCAGCAGCACTAATATGTCCCTGGGCATTCGGAAATGGGCTAATATATGTGTTAAGCACGGTCTTGGATTCTTTATTGCCTGTCAAATCTATAAAAGTAGCACTTTGTCTTGCGGTCTTATTTCTCTTTCCTTTCAGCCCCCAACAACAGAGAGAAACTGTAAAAGTAGATGTTCAACAGAAGGATTAAGAAAATACATTGTTTGTTTGTGACCCCAGTTACTGCTTTGCACATACTGAAATGAGGTTTGTCCCTGTGTACTTTGTTACCAACAAAAAAGCAAATGATGAATCCAATAGCAGGACTTAAACTGCTTCTTTACTTATTTGTTTGCAAAAAAAGGTAAAGCTTTTATGTTTTGTTGTCAGAGCCGGTGAAAACCCTACAGGTGGTACTTGAGAAAAAGGTGCCAAAGCAAAGTATTCACTCAGATTGCTGTTGGATGTCACAAAATATGGAAAAATTGAAGCAGTATTAATACTTTTTAACGCACCAGAGGTTCTCATTTATTCATCGGTAAGTGATTTCTGTGCATTGCACACACTTAATTAAGCGAGATAGAAAAACAGTTATTTTTTAAAGTATGTATTTTTCCCCAATTTTTCATGGGGAGACGATGCAACCACAGACTGCTTTTGTGCAATTTCCCAATAAGTCAAATTTGACTGTCACCTAATGCCCTTCTGTTACATTCATGACATTTTTTGTGTGTTAAAAAGCCAACCTCCCCTCTCTTCTAATTAACTGCAAGAATAGACCCTATCACATTCCCCAGAGTGCCCTTTCCACCAATGAGAATAACAATGAACCTCACAGAATGAATTATAGATCACCCTATACTCTAAAGAGTAATTGCGGTACTTTAGTACACAGAAACTGTTGGTGGCCACTTACGGCACTTTTGAGCAGTTTCTACGGCAGAGAGAGATATTTAATGAGTGTACTCCAAGCGATTAATGAATCATCGCGCTCTTACACAAAGCATTGCTTCTTCTGTCTAACACTTTTTTATGTTTATAGAAACCAGTCCTTTCTAATTTTGATATACAATCTAATCTAATAATACAACATTTTTCCATGATTATATTGCCTTTTTTTTAAATCAGTAAAAGATAGATGATTTCCCAAAATCTTTAAGGGTGACAAATCAAAGCAGTCTAAATTCAAATCCATGTCAGGCTTTTTCCTGGTTGTATTTTATTAGAAGACGGGAAAAAAAAAATCAAGTAAACTTTTAACTTTACAGCTGAGTGCTATGATTATTTTCCAATGTGTGCTGTTTTAGAAAGGTCTGCAAAAAGAAAGACCTTGAGTTTGATAAAGATTATCCTCTTCTTGGTATGGTCCAGTTAAAGCTTGTCACAAAAAGCTTTAAGTGTACTTTGTCCTAAATCTCCCAGTTGTGTCTCCAGGTGGGACTGTTGTATCGTCCACCTGCTACTTTCCTGAAATCCAGAGAGTGATACAGATTTGCCAAGCATATTAAGAGAGAACAACAGTTTATGTTGCCCAATGTGAACGCAAGGCTTTTAGGATCCCTTTTGTCAAAACGAACTGATGGGGGGACTATGTGTCCCCGCATTTATAGTATTATAAGCTGTCTTAATGACATTGCAGAACTAATATAAGCTCCAAATTGTTCATTTGTCTTGAAGACAAATAGTTGAGCTTTTCTTATTCTTACCTGCTGGGTGGGAAAAGAGGACTTTTGAAACTTTAGAATAGAATAGAATTGAATAGAATGTCTTTTTTGTCATTATACACATTGTACAATGAGATTGGAGTATATACTATACACTTCAAATCTGTTTTTATGTATCAGCAGACATTTGTCAATACCTAAGAACTCACTGATTTCAATGGAAGAAACTTCTGTTTTGTTGATTTAAGATTTTTATTCAGAAAGCCTGCTAACTCGCTCTGTGCCTCAAATCTTTTGCCTGTTTTTTCCATGATGTACTTTTTGAGACTGGCCTTTTGGAAATTTCCTGAGAAAGCTGAGCTTGATAATTTTAAAAGTAAGGTGAATTTTCAATGTGTCTATGCAGATTTAGTTTTGCTTTGAAAAAATTTAGACAGTTTTAATGTGTTGGTTAATGGATTTTTGAATGGCTTAACCAACCTGTTGAGGAAATCTACAGATTTAAACTGTTAAAGTCTTTATGTATCTAGCTGTCTGCACCCAAGCGGAGTTTCGAATTAGTCCGCTCTGACATACGATTGGTTAACCAAAGCTCAAATTTTCTTTCCTCTGTCTTTCTTCTTTCTCCAAGCATTTACAAATCATTAGTTTACAGTAAGGAGCTCTTAACCACTAGTTCTTTTCCAGCCATATACTTAATTTAAACAAACACACGTTCGTTGTACATTGCCACCCTGAGGGTACTCACATTATTTCAGAAATAATCATTCAGTAGATACAAATTATATTTTCAACCAAGCTCTAATGGCATCTTTTTGGGAAGGTGTTTTTTGATCATAATTGTAGATAAAGTGTATAGTAAAATTGTATACTTTAATGTTATACTAATATCTTTACAAAAGGTTTCAAGTTGTGAAATATTGAAGAGGTTCGGATACTTTTGATAGGATAAGCAGCACGCTTCATTTTAGATTCTCAACACAGATTAAAACATTTTTTCCCCCCACTTCATATTTCCTTGTTTTTTTTTAGTGGGGTTTTACAAAAAGTATAACTTCCCACCCTGACCTGATTCTTGCCCTGGATACGAGAGCTTTTATCACTTTAACAGATCCAAATAGTCCTCAAGAACTCATTTTGCTGTTGCTTTAAGGGATGACATGAAACCCTCGCCAACTGGAGAACAGTCATAGCAGCTGGCTTCTCATAAAAGAAGAAATGTCAGTCCTGACTCTAAGGCAAACTCCTCAAGTCTACCTCTGTAATTATGATGTGAGGAAGTCATTAATGAATAAAATATCAAACTCTGCCTACAGTGTGTAAACTTGAAAACCCCATGGTGACTTATGATGAGGAACTTAAAACTTCTACTTTCATGCATTTTTAATCATTGGTAAAATAAGTGAGCGGGAAAGGAAACAGACCAAAGTGAACTTCATGCAAAAGAAAAAAAAAAAAAAAAGTATCTGCATGTTATGCAGAAGCAATTTACAGAAATTTAGTGTGGCTAAATTCCAGCAGCTTCCTTGGGCACCTCTTTTATTTTCATACAAGACTCGGTGAGTGTAATGAATCATAGTTAAGACCATACTGCAGCGTTGGCTTCCAGTTTAATAAACAGCCCGCAATGCATTCCTTTTATTTCGGGGAAACGTCATTGAGTTAGAGTACATTGTGGCATTTTTATAGTTTTCCCAGCTATTCCACTGTGATATTTTCTTCCATTCTAACCTCAAAGATGAAAAAAAAAACATCCAACAAATAGACTTAAGGAATCATGCTTTGGAATGTGAATGCACTGACCTTGGCTGGTGTTATCCTCTCGAGTGCTGAGGTTCTTGGTGGCTGAAGGCAAGAATTTAATCACTGCATTCTTTTTGTCTCGGAAACAGGTTCACTCTGACATTCTGGTGAAGGGCAAGATATGTTTGGGGAGAGTTATCAGGGCCTTCGCAGACAACAGGAGAAATTTGGTCTTCCTTGACTGTTTAATTCATCACCAGATGATGGATATTTATATCTAGTGCTGACAAGGAAACATCATTCTTAATTCTTTTTCCAGCATCTGCTAGTAGCTTCACAGCAGTGACTCATGGAATGGGGTTACTTTATTGATTAGTGAGCAACATCCATGTGGGGAATTCTTTAAAACCTTGAAGGAAACCACTTCAAATCACTTTCTTTATATTTTGAACAAATAAAATAGTTCTTTAATAACCCAAATTGAGACTTATAGATACGGTGTAACATTTTTGTCTTTCTCAACTTTTACTTTTGTTAATCTGTCAACCAAGAAAATAAAGTAACTCAAATGGGTGCTTTAGATGATACTGGATCTTTTTTGCTTTATTTCCTGCTAGTCTTAATTGTATTTAAATGTCCTCTATTGTCACACAAAGTGACAAATGTGACAATTCATATCTTATACTCACAAATTTAAAGACACAATGACATAAAAAGGTTTATGCCCTCTTTTTAAATTGCTTCTGTTTTTGCATTTTTCTCCCCCTACATTTAAATATTACAGAGCAAATGACCTCCTATATATATATATATATATATATATATATATATATATATGGATTCCAATTGATAATATTACTGTAAAGAAGGACTAGCTTACACTTCTTTGCAGAATTTTCCTTTTTAAAATCAAATTTTAAATCTTTTAGAATGTTTTATAAAATATTTTTGCCGACTTCTTGTAGCAAGATAAATTCTGGTTTAAGGTTATTTTTATTCTGAAGGTTTTGTTTATTCGCAAGTGTTGTTATTGAAATTTAACTCTTTTTATAATTATTTACAAGTAATTTATGATTGATTAAGGGTCAAAGAGTTTTTTCATATGTTATATAATAAAAAAGGAAATACACAAAAATGGAAGTATGAGTGGGTAAATACTTTACGTTGCATTTTTCAAAAAAAAAAATTTTTTCCCCCTCTTGTTTGTCTCAGCAATTGTTCTTACAAACTACCTTTAAGTTATTAATAAATCAAATCAATATGATCTTCCTGAGTGGTCAAACATGGAATAATGAATGGTGTACATGTACCAAGACCATGGCCCATATGTAAAACAGTAAAAGTCTTTTCTTGGATCTAGAGACTTTAATCAGAATTCATATGACTTTAATTATCCATATAAATTTATTTACGCATGTCTTGCAAAACCTTTTTTTCTGGCACACTAACAAGGAGATCAGCTTTACTATTATTTTGTTAGTAATCTTGTGCAAGTAGTTGTTGCAAACATGGGCAGAAAACCATAACAGTGTTTGCTTATAAATACATAATGAAGATTGCCATGGGTTAGGAAGTCAGTAGGTGAGAGGTTCAGGAGGACAGGCACCTGGTATACATAAGTCACTCTTTTCAAACTAATTTCTCTTATTCTGTATGTTACCTTTCTACACACCAAATTGTCTTTTACAGTTTTTTTGTTTATTCTTTTTAATTTCTATTGTATTTGCATTTAAGATAAAAATAACCTAAGAGATTTATCTGGTAAGAATTGTTTACTAAAATGCCATTGTGACAATCTCCATAATTGTTAACCTGAAACTGAACTGGAAAATTTCTCTAAAATTTGGATACCAGAATTATAGAAAACTTCAAATGTATCAAAGCATACTGCTCTTCAAGAGTCTTGTGTTTTCACTCATCACCCAAAATGTTGCCTGTAAGGATTAAGATTTTCTTTGCCTTGTGACCTGTCCCTGATAGGGCCACAATCAGAAGAATATTGATTAGGATAGTTTTTTTTCAGATATGATAGGTTTGCAGTCACATTATGCAGAAACTGCATTAGGTGTCAGGTGAACAATAATTTGGAATTTTACATATTTAAGCTACCAAAAATGTACCTTTAAAGGTCTTTATCAGAAACAATAAATCTTTTTTAAATCTATGTTTCATGATATAACACTAAACATACTAATAGGCTATGAAGCTCATGTTCAATAAACCTGTTTTAAGGATTTTTCTTCCCTGCTTATTTAGCGGTCCAATGCGCCTCCTTGAGCTTAATATATTCAGATTGTGTCTAATTCTTTCATAGGTGTGAAACAGCTCCGCAGTGTGTTGCATCCACCAGCTGCTCATCTCCTCTTTCATGTTTGGCGAGGGAATCGATCACAGCCCAGGACGTAATGCGCCACTGACTGAAAACATACAAGGGTGTATGCTGAACGATGAGACTCTTCCATTACATAACTTGCCAGTTGCTACCCTTTAGCTCTATGCTAACTTTTTACTCTGGCAAAGTTAAACATGGAGAATTGATCATGGTCGGTTTGGTGTTTCTCTCTTATTTTATAGGAAAGTTGCGTTTCATGTAATTGCATTTTGACGCCAACTAGCTCTAAAGATGATTCTGCAAACATTTTGTTGGGATGCTATACAGCATCAAGATTTACATTATGTCCTGGGTTTTGAATATTTATGTTCAAAACCCAGGCAGTCTGGTTTTGTTACAAATAAGTTAATATGAATTTGTTTTTATCTGTTATAATCTTCACATTTTTGGGTCTTCCATCCAACACCAGAGGTGCGGGATATGATTGTTCTAGATTTTGTTTGCAAACTATGGTACTTAATTTTGTATTATTTTTAATTTATGTAGATAGCATCCAAAATAAAACTGCAAATTTTCTATTAGATAAAATAGAACAGGCCTTTAAGAAGCAACAGAAAAACAAAAACACATTGAAAAACAGCAGTTTTAAGTCTATTCTTTCATACGGTTTAAGGATGACAGCACTTGTTTTCTTGCTTGAACTGTGAGCCTGTAACTCAATAAGACCACATAACCATGCAGCGTAATTAATCTATTCATAATGCTGTAACAATTACTGGGCTGATCCTTTCACAAAGCAGCAGCGCTTTGTAGCATACTTAGATTTCCAAGCTGAAAATCCTTTTGACGTGTCTAAAATATCAAGCGGCTCAAAACTTGCAGTGACTGCACCTCCTTGCAAACAAAGACTTACTTGAGTTGAATTAAATACCAGCAAGAATATGTCATATAGGATTTATTAACTTCCTACTACTTTTTTTATGCTTTCAAGTCCTTTAAATCTAGCTCTTGCCTCCCTCATCTCTCGTTGCTTTTTTTTTATTGTGTTGGATCATGAGACAATTCCTTGCTCAGCAGCAATGGATGAATTGATCCTCCCTCTACTACGATCCATAGGACAGCTGAGTCTATAAGATCCCCACAGCTTTACCTACACACAACGTGATGGATTTTTAAAGCCATCCATGAGAAGAAAAACAAAGACACATTGTTAGGTTACAACCAACAGGCCTTGTTTTATTTGTCCAAATATCGCCAAGACAAAGTAATGAATACTAGGCAAGGCAAGGCAAGGCAAGTTTATTTGTATAGCACATTTTTGTGTACAAGACAATTCAAAGGTCTTTACATAGGAAAAAAGAGCAGAAATGAAACAATAAAATCAACTTTGAATTTAAAATAAATAAAATTAAATAAAAATAAAGGAATCAAGGAATCTTTATTTGTCATCACATCACATGTGGTACATGAGGTGGGACGAAATTCTAATCCCCCGGTCCAGTTTACACCCTGATAGCAATTTTAAATAATGTAATAAAATATAAGAATATAATAGCTATGCGAGACTAGGATTTGAGCTACACAAAATCTACAATATGGACACAGAATCTACAATATGGGACTTCGGACATAGCAGCATTGAGGATCGGAATGCAGATATATAATACATTATAAGTTATAAAGAACTATACGAGAAATAGGATTTGACTCCACAGAATATATAATATTGACACGGAATCTACAATATAGTACTTCGGACATAGCAGGAATCAAAATTCGGAGTGCAAGTGACATATTAATTGACATTTTAAAGGGACAATTTAAAGTGAAACATTAAAGTGAACCATGTTTTCACTTTAAAATAATACTAATAATATTCTCAGTTGCTATATTCGGTTAAATAAGGCTGTTTTCAGCCTGGATTTAAACAACAGCAGAGTTGAAGCCTGTCTAACCTCTTCAGGAAGACTGTTCCAGATTTTAGGAGCATAAAACTCGAAAGAAGCCTCCCCTTGTTTGGTCCTGACTCTGGGCATCAGCAGAAGGCCACTACCTGAGGTTCTCAGAGTCCTGGCTGGTTCATATGGCTCTAACATGTCATATATCTACTTTGGGGCTAAACCATAAAGTGATCTATACACAAGCAAGGCTGTTTTAAAGTCTATTCTTTGAGTGACAGGAAGCCAGTGCAGAGACTTGAGCACTGGACTAATGTGGTCATATTTCCTGGTTTTGGTCAGAACTCGAGCAGCAGCATTCTGGATGTTCTGAAGTTCGCAATTTGGACAAAGTAACAACTGTCCTCAAGGTAGGACTTGAACCAGTTGCGAGCCATACCAGTGATTCCCACCCAGTCTTTTAACCTCTGTAATAAAATCTCATGGTCAACTGTATAAAAAAGACGGCGGTCAGGTCCACCAGAACTAGTACAGAGACTTTCCCTGCATCTGAGTTTAGAAGGATGTCATTTGTCACCTTGATCAGAGCTGTCTCGGTGCTGTGGTGGGGCCTGAAGCCTGACTAGAAAGCATCAAACACATTGTTAGACAAGAGAAAGTCACTCTGCTGTTGGTATACAACTTTTTCCAGCACTTTTCCAAAGAATGGCAGGTTTGATATGGGCCGATAGTTGTTCAGTACTGTGGCATCCAGACTGCTCTTCTTTAGGAGAGGCTTAATGACAGCAGTTTTCAAGGCCTTTGGGAATATTCCAGTCTGAAGTGAGATGTTGACTAAATGAGTTAATTGTGGCAGCAAACTGCTCAGAACAGACTTTAGGAATCTAGTGGGTAACTCATCCAGGCAGCAAGTAGATGGACTCAGGCTGCAGATGATATGTTCAACTGTTGTATCACAGACAGGTGTGAACTGTGTCAGCTCCATATGTCTAACTGGGGGTAGAGGAGCTATGTCTGTTGTGGAAACAATTGCACTTTTAATGCCTTGAACTTTGTCACTAAAGAATACTGCAAACTCCTGACATTTGGATGTAGAAATCAGTTCCAAGGGGATCGAGACTGAAAGGTTTGTTAATCAGCTTACTGTAGCAAACAGGACACAAGAGTTGTTTCTGCAGTTTTTGATGATTTCTGAAAAATAACAAAGATCTTATGTACGGATTGATAAATCAAGTCCTATTATCATATCGGTCTTGTTTCACATTTTAAATTCATTTAGCAGTAGCAGTAGTTCTATGTAGTTTTGATCTGAGAAAAGGTTAAGCAGCCTCTGTCCATTGAAAGTGATGCAACGACGCAAGAAGTTTAATTATTTATTCCAGACTGGGATTAATTTAACTCCTAAGAATAAAAAAACAAAAAACAAAACAAAACAACAAAGAAATATTTACTTTAAATGACACAGCTGTCACTAAAAGTGTTATTTCCCTCAATTTATGCAAACAAAGTTGTAATTACTGTCCTTGCATGGAAGGAGCATATTGCTTGTGCCACTCCACAGGAGGCACCAAAATGTCTAAATCAAAGTATTTAAAAACAAAAAAAATGCACTCATGTTGTATTAGACATGAAAAGAAGCTACCACATACAACACAGAAAAAGGCAGTTTAGAAGACTGCTAGTTTGTCAGTGGACAGTTAATGTGAGGTTGGAGGCTTAAAGTTGCTGAAAACAGTCTGTCAAAAAAGGTTTAAGCCCACTAGTCACTTGCTCTTATTTGTTTTATGAGTGTAGTCCCTAATGGTGTGAGTTCAATTTTAATGTTCTCTGTAAAGCATTATTCTGGAATTTATCATGTCTTTACCAGAATCCTCCACAATTTACTTCTCAGAAAAACACTCCTGCAATTAAATGAAAATAAAATTTTATGCCAGCAAAGGCTGTTGTGAACATCAACCAAAATGTCTCATATTTGTTATAAATTATATAGAACAACACACTGAATATATTCTCTATAATGCTGAGGAGTTTAAAGTAAGACATGGACTGTTGATGAAATATCGATGAAAAGGGAACCACAGTCTGGTAAACATAGTTTATTAAACAGTTCTCGTTCGTCCCAGTTTGCTGCTTAGTTTAGTTTCAGCCTCAGCTGAACTAAAGGTGGGCTGATGACATGAGCTGCTGTTTCTGATCTTTTGGGCATCTTATTTCCCAGAACTTCGCTGCCTCTTTGATAAAGAACCATTACAGATGGGTGACATCTACAATGGATGTCGAACATTTGGAGTCCACTTAATTCTTGTTGCAACAATCCAACACACAGGTATCCTTTCTAAAAGACCTTTTCTGATTTATCTTTTGGATCATAAGAATATGTAAATTACGAAAACCGTAAAATGCTCATAGCACTAGCTACATTAGAACTGCTCCATTGTTTCCTGTTTTTGATGTCAAAAAATGCAATTGATCTCTGTTGGGCAGTGTATAGAGCAATCTACATCTATCATACGACATGAAAATCGTGCCAAACAGTGTTTTTAAACACCCCCTTCCCATGGTTTCTATGGGTTTTACAACCTTATTAATATGCCTTTCCACCATTTCTAGTATGAAGATTAATTTTTAGGCTGGAGGCAAAGTGTCAGGAGTTGTCTTTATCAAGGCTACCAGAGAGTGGTCTCATTGTGCATAACAAAGTGGCCAGTGAACTTTCTTCACGCCGAAGCCAGTAGTTTGCTTTCTCCTTTCCCATCTTTGTGAGGTTCAGAACGAGTGATGCCGGTCTGTGAAGGAAGGATGCACTACTTGGGGGAAAAAAATACAAATAACACATGCACTCATCATGCATGCTACATATCACTTCCCTCATGCAATCAGACATGTGAAACCAGTACACAAATGAGCAGCTTGTGTGTGGTTGATGTGCTATCTTATTTCTACAGCTAAGCCTTGTAATTGTTTCATTATGCCAGTTTGTGCTCTGACATCTAAATATTCAGTGTCACATTCGCTTCATTTGCATCTACTGGTTATTTAGTAAGACCAGACAGCCTAATGTTGAAAAAAATGCACCTGTCCCTATCTTGTGCACCTTGTACACATACTGTTTATCAGCAGTTATAAGGTAGTGTATTTTATTGACATTCTGTTTAGTCAGACTCTGAGCAATTTTTATTCATTGTAATAGCAGTGATGATTTCGGTGAACAACGGCTCCTCCAGGCTCTCTTAGTTTGTGGAGAATTAGGACAGTGATTGCACAACAGTCAGAGAGTCTGATTGAGTCCCCTTGTTGATATATATATGAAAAAGTTAAGTTTCCTGAGTAGAAAGGTTATGTAACATTTCCAAGATAAAATTAGACACACTGCTTCACCACAATATCTGAATTGCATAGAATTACATTGGCCTGTGGGAATCAAAATTGTGCAATTTTGCATTCCGTCGAAAAAAATAAAATGTAAGTGCAGAAATGATGCGTTGATGGTTCATAAGAATAGCTCTACATAAGGTTTTATACAAATAACAGGTTTTACAATCCATGGGCAGGATCTCAAGTCCAATCAGAAGGGCGAATAGTTCTGGTTTTGCAATCCCAAAATCCCATTTTTGCTTTTTACTGGTTTAGATATGGTTCTAAAGATTTTTTTCCACACCATGACCTCCAGTGTAGTACAAGAGTTTATATAAAGTAACTGGGATGGAAGTCAGTTAAATTTAAAGGCATGTTATTTTCTACAGAACATAATTTCATTGACATTTCATTTTCTGTAAGCATTTCAACTATCTGTTTTGATGCACTTTGTTCAAAGCCCGGCTGAATGTATGCTTTCCATGACCAATATCCTGGAAAAACAGATAAAGCAAGCTTATTATTGCTGTTTAAGTGTTTTGTTAAAAAACAACACTGTACTTTAATGTCTTGCATTCTACTGATCTGTCACAAGGATGAGGAATTTATGCTCACAAGATTCCCAGAAGGCTCTAAATTAATCCCCATGGACCCAGCTACACACCGTCAATCCCACAAATTTACCTGAACTCTCTTTTACTGAAAAGTATTAAAAAGCAAATGGCTTCATAATTGTAGACTAGCTTTAAAATCCCTACAGGTATTGCACTAAACAGTCAGAAATGCATTAGTACTTTTCTTGGCATCGATATTAGAATCACATTTCAAGGCATGCTGTTTGAAGCATTTCTTAAGAAAGCCTGAAGCATAAATATTCTTTGAACATGTAAGATCAATTGTCTCCACTGATCAAAAACTACAGGGCTGCAATGAACCCTTTTGAAGATTTACGCAGGGTTGCTTTAGGCTTCTCGTTTTAAACATTGCTGATTCTGTGACATTTCATGACCACTGCTGAGCATTATCAGTCTTTAATCTGTTTTACATAATAAATGTACAGCATCTCGCAAACAGCAGCATGTCTATTTTCAAACACCATACAGTAAGGTTTTGCATTATCATGACATTATCATAAAAAAGCTAACTATGAACCAACAATCAAGTAAATGTACAATTGCTAATCTGTAAAATTAAATCAGAAATTTGTTTTAATTTCCCTTATGTTTGATTGAGCTGCCTTTTGTACTGTATTATTTCTAATACTCATGGTCAAACATTGTGGGTATCCCTCCAAAGCCTCTCACCATAGGATTCTGTTATTTTGGCCCATTCTTCCTGACTTGTATGACTTCTATCTTTTTAAGGTTTTTCATCATCGGTTGTGTACTCATATTTTTTCTGTGAGACTGAGATTATTACTTTGTGATTGTACAAAACAAACAAAAAAACACTGATTTTGCTGCTTTAGAGCCAGTTTGCATTTGACAGTTCAACTGTTATTATGCAATCAACCAGACATGTGTGCCCTACGTTTGGCATCTTTGTTAATTTTTAGAAATGCTGCTTCAATATTTAGATATAATGTTATGCTATGTTACCCCTGTCCATAAGTGGATTTCCACCTGATACTCCGGCTTCCTCTCTGAGTTCCCAATTATGACTGTTAATTTATCTCTCTAAATTGGGTGTGCATGCATGACTCTTTGTCCTGTCTCTGTTTGTCCTGTCTCTCAAAAGGTGAGGTACACCCTAAACATGGAACCTGTTTAGGGTGTACCTCACCTTTTTCCTAATGACCACTGGAAATGGGTAGCAGTCCTCCCACAATGGTAAACGGATATAGCCAATGGATAAATGGGATTTTTATTTTGGCATTGATACTACTATTTTACAATGAAAGAAGCATGACATGCCTATTTGCTTGAACAAACATATGTTGCACCTTCAGGCAACTAGAAGTTGTTACCCAACAAATAAAAAAGCACCTTCCTGATATCTTGTCAAAGTTTTTAATAGTCTTTTTCATGATGCCACACAAGCAAGTAGTTGTTTTGAGGGATTGAAATAAAAAATGACTATGCTACAATAAAAACAGATATCTTGAGCATGATTTTGTTGCATTTTCTTTGTATGTGCTCTTATCTCATCCCTCCCACATTTGGCTCTTTGTCTTAACTCCTATAACCCTCCTTAATCCCCCCTTGTTGACCTTTGTAGATTATTAATGAATATTTACATAATAATAATAAAAATGTTCATTGTACTAAAACAACCGCCAATACACAACACAAATGCCATTTGTGGTCAGGTAAGTGCACAACATAGAAATCAAGGATTTTGTATTTCAGGTTTGCAGTATCTAGTCCATGAGCAGAGAAGCTACTGTACATATAGCTCTGGATATATTGCAGCTAACTTAACTGGTAATAGTGATATTAGCTAGGTGATATTCAGGATTATTAAGTTAAATGTACATAAATTATCAATCATACTAACTTGAATTGTATATGAATGTTATATGTTGAAAATACATAATTTCATAAAAAGTCACATTTGTGTTGTATGTACGATGCTTGTAATTGATGTACTGAATCACCATGCATTTACAATTCTATGTATCTGTATTTTAGTTTCACACCGTTCACATTATGAAGACTGTCACGTTCAACGGGTGTCCCGGATTTATTTTGTGAAGGTGTTTAACTTTCTGGATAGCCAAATAGGAATTCTGCGAGGCCAGTAAAGTGAAAAGTCAGACCTACAATTGTGAGCTTCCAGTGTCTACCACCTTTCTGCAGTGAGACAGATGTAGCAGTGCAAGTATCAAGGTAATACCTTCTTGCTCAACATGGATAAAAAAGAAAAAGTTGTTGAAACCCAATCTACAGCATCCTGTTCAAGTAAAGCTTCAGCTACATCAAGCATCTCTATGGCAGCTGCAACAGCACGTGTAAAGGCAGAAGCTGCTCAAGCCAAAGGTGCATTTTCAAAGAGAGAGATAGAAATGAAAATTGAAATGGCCCGTTTAGAAGCTATGGAGGCTGCAGCGGAATATCCGGAAACTACAAGTGAATATAAACCGCAGCTGCTACCCACAGAGAGTCCCCAACAATATACAGAACAGTATGTTAGTGAACACAGTCATCTCAGCGGTAGCTGAATGTCACAAAGACTCGAACTTTCCCCACAGAGTAACCACTCTCACACGCAAGCAGAAAAATTACATTGATTATGACAACACTAACACCAACGAAGGCTCTACATATCAACAACCTAACTTCTACAGATCAAAAACAACAGTCGCACAATATAAATAGAGTACCAGCATATGCATCTGAGCCAGAAGCCCGAAACTATTATACACCTCCAACTCTTCATGCTTCTGTGTTGCCCTGCGATGGACTGGCGACCTGTCCAGAGTGTACCCCTGCCTCTCGCCCGTTGTAAGCTGGAGATAGGTGCCAGCAGACCCACCAGACCCCAATAGGGACAAGGGTGTATAGAAAATGGATGGATGGATGGAAAACTAGGCAACAGGTCATTATTGCAAACACTCATAAATGGAGAGTAATAGGAGAAACTAGTTTATTCAGAAAAATAGGTCAGTATGTCATCCAGCCCAGGAAATGAAAAAAGATAAATACCAAATAAATATTCTTTTTTTTATAAAGTAACTCCAAAGAAAGAACTTACGTTTGGTTTTAGTTTATGTCTTTAACTCTCTGACTCTCTGCCTCAGTGAAATAAAGTACAATATAGGGCTGAATGATATTAGAAAATGTTTTAATATCAATAATATTGGCAAACATTGCAATACCAAAATCGGGTGGATAATAATTTGTTTTCCGTGTGTTCATGTCACTCACAAATATGCATCTAATTAAATGCAGATTAATTAAATGCAGCAAAAATAATTTCACACACAAAGGGGGCAATAAAAAGAATAATGACGCCACAAGGAGTAAAGGCAGTTGGGTCAGCCGGCCGACACATGAGGTCTCCCTTTTCTTTTTCTGGGAGTTGTCAACCCCATCCCCACCTGATAATGCAGAAATCCATCTCAATAACTCTATTTTATGTTATTGGGTCTGGAAATTACTTGTTCGATCTTCCAAACATTTGCTGTTGTTTCAAATGCATTGAAGCAGAAATACATGGACTTGTTTTGAAGAAACTCTATATAAGTACTTAAAAGATATACAAACATTCACAAATAAAGGAGCTTTCACTATAAAATGTTTTGATTGGGATGTCTTATTACCAGACTAGACAAACCATAACTATTACAAATGTAAGATTTTTACATTCATCAGCCAGATTTCTCCCTAAACCCAGTAAATGAACCTACAACACATCTGTTTTACACTGACTTTCAATCGATTTTAGAGGTATGCACACTCACAAACAGGTTCCTAATTTTCTGTGCCACCTTTCAGTTAAAGATACTTATGCTTGCGTCCCAATTTCAGAATACAGTTTTTGCTTATCATACAAGGCCAAAACAAAGGGAGTCTTGAACCTCTGTGAAAAGGTTTGTTTCACAAACTTTATTTTGCTGACTTTGTTGACAGGTTGACAGTCTTTTTTTTCTCAACCCTACAAGTCATAATTTTACTGTGAATCTTTTTCTTAGTTTTACACTGTGTTTAATTTCATTCAGGTGTTATGTACAGCGCTGTCTGACTCTCTGCTTGAGAAAGACCCTTTATAAACTTGTTTATAGAGGTTGCTCAGTAAGAGTCAGCGCTTAGTTCATCACTCTAGAGTCTAATGATTTTTTACAAATAATACAGTGCAAGCCGTTTCCTTGAATAGCCGTCTTCTGTACATATATATAACATTGCCTAAACTGGAAATAATGGTATAAGTTGTGTTTCAAATTTAAATAAATTTAAATTTTAGGTATGTTTTTTTTTTTTCTTCCTGATTTTAGGTCATGATCAGTAAACCTGTGACTTTATACAAGAATATAAGGATTTTTGGAAAAAAAAATGTATTCAACATATCTTGTTCATAAAATATTACTCGATTTCACATTAATAAATATCCTACAATTGAACATAATATATGATAGCTGTGATTATAACAGTGCAGCACAGAGGAAAGGCTTCCTTTGTGTTGTATCATTGTGATATTCGGGAAAAAAATGTTTTTGGAGTATTTTAATTAGACAAATAAATGGTGTATAAACGGGTAATTATCACTTAAATGCTACGATTATTAAGAAGAAAGAAACAAACATTGTATGTAAATCAATTCAGTAATTGTTTTCAACAACATTTTTTTAAAAGGTTTTTAACTTCACGGATTATTTCTGTGCCTAGCTTGTCAAATGAGTTTGATGTTGCAGCTGCTGTCTAAAGAATGGCAACATGAGCATTTCACTGTTTAACATCTCTCTATACTGAATTCAAACCTGCTGTATTTTTTTGTGACAAACCTTGCCTGGTTGGCTCAAGACGAATTTAAACTGGCAGTGGTTTAAAAAAGGATTGGAGGATGCAAACCTGTGCAAAATATAGTTTGAGAATATCAAACTGAGGTAATTCTCTTTCCACTGATCCACCGCATATTGCAGTGAGTTACAAAATAGTTCCTGTTGACTTAACATAGTGTTTCTTTTAGGATGTGCCATTCAGGCCCTTTTTGCAGAGATAGGTGTGACCTTTACATGATGAACCATGTGGAGCTACAGTTCTGACACATCATTTTGTCTTGACAGTCTATTGCAGGGAGGCTCAGCTCTCTCCTGTGCAAGAATGTATGACAGAGTTCCGAGATTTTTGAAATGCCACTATGAATTTTCGGAACATTTAACAAGCAGCCATAGGACACATTGTTTGTTTGGCTTCATGAATCATAACTCCTCACCCACATCATTCCCCTTTTATTTGCTCTAATACATTCTTTTTCTTCAGGCAAGAGGGCTGACGCTAAATATTTAGGTTTCACAGTGATGATACAAAGTTGTCTTTTTGTTTGGTACAAATGTATTTTATTTATTTTCTTTATTTCCCAGTTTTGCTCTAATGTCTATTAAGGGGGACAATGAAAGTACTTTATTAAAGCTTGTTTTTGGCTATTTATCTACTACTAGCATGACAAGAAGAAGGGTAGAAAGACAAGAGCGAGACATGCAGTAAAAGGAAAGGCAAATCAAACCAAGCTTCTGTACTCCTAGTCTACCACTATACCAACTGGTGCCCCCGGGAACATATTTTTAAATGCTTGCTTCTCCATAACCTGTGTACTTAAGAAGGCTTTGAGCTTTTCCATCTTAGCTTATATTAAAATGCATGTCACTAAACTCTGACTAAATCAAACAATGGGACTTTATGTAGAATGTTGGCATGGCATTTGTTTAATAATTATAGAAGCTCACAAACACAAGATTTGATAGGTCTGTCCATCCACACTACCATTAGTCTGTTCAGTGTCCGAGCCAACTCTTTTTGATGCAGAGGAGCAAAACTACCCTTAGAATATCTGTTACAGTCGTGCGCCACAGAAAAAGAGGACTCAAATGCAAGACTAAACACAGGGACATTAAATCTATGATCCTTTAATACAACCCAGGATAGGCACACTAAGTTCCAGGCTATAAAATATCGAAAAATCAAAGGTAAATAAAAGTCCAGAATACAAGCTGGGTCAAGAATCATTGGAAAACAAAGTAGACTAAAGGCTGGAACAGTTGACTTAAGGGACAAATTCCTACTGGCAAAAGGAAGCCGACAAACAAACATAGGAAGGCAATGAGACAGCTGAATAGAACCAGAAATTCAAAGATGAGACAAAAACACAATAGCAGAAACACTTACCTGTCAGAGCTGCGGATGACAGATCCTGTCCGTGTGACTTCAAGTGTACGCTCAAGTCATGACTTATTTAAGGTTTATGCAAGTTGTTCTTAAGCAAATGTCAGATATTTCCACAGTTTTCAAGTCCAAAGAAAAAAAAATACTTTTACAGTTTGTTAATCTTTAAATGAGATACATTTAACACTTACCGTGGAAATCTGGCCATTACTAGATCAATTAGATCGATTAATTTTGTCCTTGTTTTGCTGTGGCACCACCGTTGCACCACTTCAACAGTCATACAATGTGGCTTGGGATGGGATGTTGGACTGATGCAACTTAAGCGCTTATACTGATGCAAGGGTAAATTTTTTATTCATATTAAAAAAGGCTTTAGCTCAGCACAAAAACTATAAACATACATAACACATGCTGGAGAAATATCACATGAAGTTTATTTTTTTATTTTTTGCTTTCTAAAATATTCTTTCTTAAAAAAAAATCTTTTTGTTTTATTGTTGGATGTATTCTTTTTATAAAAGAAAATGTTGATTGTTTTTCCAACATTACAAAAGCTTCATTATACAAAAAGATAAAAAGTTGATCTATAATCATCAAATCTGTCCACTGAATAATTATTTTAAACCATTTCAAGTTAGATTTGTGCTCTGGTTCTTTGGAAAGAATTGTTAAGGGACTGAAATAGTAAGTAATAATCATGTAATATATGTGACCTCAAAATAGTAAGATCCATGCAGTCTTTGAATTTTAACATTCTTTCACATCTTTCTTTTGTAGTGATGCCTGCTGTTGAATCGAGCACCGAAGTAATTTATTCTGTGAAGACAAGAAAATTAATAAAACTTTTAGAAACCCTTCAACTGCTTGAAAAGATGTGAAAGCATTGGTGTGTCTAAAAGAAAAAGCCATTTACTTCAACATCAGGCAGTGATTTCAGGGTGTGCAAAGTGCCATCACAACTTCCAGAAACAGAAAGAAAGAAGAAGAAAACAATGCGCGTAGTCTGTCTTGACAGTTTGTTGCAAATCATCCCTTAACCAACAGTTGGGATTTAGAATCCACACAAGTCTACAAGTAGTGTTAGAAATGGCTCTGCTATAGTTGAAGAAAATCAAAAGCAAATCTCAGACACTGCATTATTCCTGTGCTCTTGATGTTTTGTTTTTTATGTAGGGATCACTTAACAGAGAGTTCAAAAATGTATCTTTTAAAGATTTCTATCTTCGTAAAGGAGATCACCAAGTGAACAGTTAAAGAATAAAATCTAATCTCTCAGACATTTCATTGCTTTTTCTCTAGTTTAAAATGTTTAATATTGTTTGGGCCAGTAAAAAATTTGATGCAAGCTTTCTTTTGCTTTCTTGTTATTTCACATCCCGGGTAAGGTTTTTTTACTTGCATTGTCTCGCTCTTAAGTAATGTTGATGGAGCTCTTTTAATAATTCAGGACTGAAATATCTTTGATGTTGTAAGACACAGAGGCTGACAATTCCGTTGAAGCTCAATGTAAGTCCCAGTTATGTCAGCAAATGTTACTAATCCCTCTGCATTCTTGGCAACCTCGTACTGCAAGTTGACAAAGACTAATTCTTTCTTTTTGGCATTGAGCTGTAAGATGTATCTTTCACGCATAAACCATTAAGCTGGGACTATTTTTACCGTCCTTTGTTTACTTTTTTTTAAAGTGTTTGTTTTCTATTTGTTTTCTGAGACTTGTTCAGTACTTAAACACTTTCATGATAAACAGTTCAAATTTAAATTTCAGCAAAAATACATTCATGCATTATTATATCGAAACAGAATTATTACAATCGTTTCAGCTCAGCATTTGATTTTTAAAGACCACAAAGAGATGCATTTATTCATAGTGATGTTTTTTTTTCAGTTTAGAGATTGTCTCTTACAAGTTCACAGCAAGAGCATTTTTGCCTTTTAAAGTTCAAGTATTTATATAAAACCAACATTTGTGTAGTGATTAAAGGTGCTCGGTGGAAAATGTCTACCTGAAATCAACTGCAAAAATCCATCAACAAAAAACAAACAAATAATAATCATAAATAAATCAACATTAAGATTCATTTTATATTTTACTTTGCTAATAGAGGAGAATAAGAACAATTCTAGGTTTCTTTTTAATACAGTTGCTAAACTTACGAGAAATGAAAACTCTATTATATCATCCATTCCTCCAACTCTTAGCTGTAATGACTTTATGGAATTCTTTATTGATAAAATTGAATCTATTAAAACTAAAATTGATGGCATCCTACCAAACATAAATACTACCTCAGCAAGCAAGGGGGCACTGAATGTGGCTCTGGAGCCTGATCTCTCTTTGAAGTGTTTAGTTCCAGTTGAGCCTTCTGAGCTTTCAAAAATATTTTCTTCATCTAAGCCTTTAACTTGTATGTTGGATCCAATCCCGACAAAATTGTTTAAAGAAGTATTTCCTATTATTATTACCCCCATTTAGGAAATGAATAATTTGTAATTAGTGAATGGTTATGTACCAGAGGCTCTTAAGGTAGCTGTAATAAAACCCCTACTTAAGAAAACCTTCTCTTGATCAAGAAGACTTAATAAATTAAAGACCCATATCTAATCTTCCTTTTTTATCTAAAATCCTTGAAAAAATTGTTGCTAATCAACTGGGAGAGCATTTGATGAATAATGACCTATTTGAAGAATTTCAGTCAGGTTTCAGAGCTCATCATAGCACTGAGACAGCTCTCCTTAAAGTTACTAATGATATTCTCATGGGCTCAGACAATGGGCTCGTGTCTATTCTAGTTCTGTTAGATCTCAGTGCTGCTTTTGACACAGTCAATCACAATATCCTCATTGAAAGTCTCGAACACACTGTGGGGATCAAGGGAACAGCACTTGGCTGGTTTAAATCGTATTTGTCTCATAGATCCCAGTTTGTTCATCTAAATGACAAATCTTCTCCGCATTGTAAGGTTACTTGTGGAGTTCCACAGGGTTCTGTACTTGGCCCAATTCTATTTACTATATACATGCTCCCTATTGGTAAAATCATCAGACAGCATGGTGTTAATTTCCACTGTTATGCTGATGATACACAACTGTATTTATCTATAAATCCTTATGAATCCAGTCAATTTGGTAGATTACAGGCATGTCTAGATAACATAAAAATGGGGATGACTTTAAACTTTCTGCTCTTGAACTCTGAAAAGACCGAAGTTATCTTTGGACCAGAACCTCTAAAAAAGTAATTGCTTAGTCTGCCGCTTGACCTGGATAGAATCCAGTTGGCATCTGGTGACAATGTAAAGAACCTTGGTGTTATTTTTGATCAGGAAATGTCTTTCAAGTCTCATTTAAAACAGGTCTGTAAGATTTCCTTCTTTCATCTTAGGAATATAGCAAAAATTAGAATATTCTATCTAGGGAAGATGCTGAAAAGCTAGTCCATGCATTTGTTACTTCAAGGCTGGACTATTGTAACTCTTCATTAGCAGGAAGTTCACAAAATGCAATTAAAAATCTACAGTTGGTCACAAAAGCTGCAGCAAGAGTTCTGATGAAACTTAAAAAGAGAGATCATATTTCCCCTATTTTAGCTTCCCTTCATTGGCTCCCTGTCAAACTTAGAATAGATTTTAAGATTCTTCTTTTGACATATAAAGCACTCACTAATAAAGCTCCATCGTATATCAGAGATCTGATTACTCCTTATGGTCCTAACAGAGCACTTCGCTCTGAGACTGCAGGTTCACTAGTGGTTCCAAGAATCTCTAAAAGCACAATGGGAGGTAGATCTTTCAGTTATCAGGCTCCTCTCCTGTGGAACCAGCTTCCAGCTTTAGTCCGTGAGGCAGACACCCTGTCTAATTTCAAATCTAGGCTTAAAACCTTCCTGTTTGATAAAGTTTATAGTTAGGAAGAGGTAGAAAAGACAGCCTAATCCGGTTGGGGAGGAACTCAGTCTTGACAGACGCTTCTCCTTTGCTCTACGTTCTTCATATCTCACTCTATAGGGTTAAGTTATTTAAGTTTTTCTATAGTTATGCTGCTATAGTCTTAGACTAATGGAGGACAATCTGACAACTTCTCTCTCTGCTACTTTCTTCCTTTGTCCAATCTGCTTAGTTACTGTTATTTCAACCTTGTTAACCTTTTGTTTTCTCTTAGTGTTCTTCTCCCCATAGTAACCACACCTGGGCTGGCGTTCTGTTAGCTGAGACAGCTTCTTGGATGAGAACATGTGCTGAGATGCTTCCAGTGACGTTCTATAACTGCTGCTATAAACTCTATTATTTCAGTATCCTGTGCTTCTAATTTAGCTTTCTGTCTATTCAAGTACTGAGCCTGGTTCTGCTGGAGGTTTCTTCCTGTTAAAGGGGAGTTTTTCTCTCCACTGTCGCTACATGCATGCTCAGTATGAGGGATTGCTGTAAAGTCAACGACAAAACAAGCCATTGTTTTGGTCTAGTGATTCCAGAGAAGTGAATGCTGCAAGTCAATGACTCGATGCAATCTTCTGGGGTTCCTTAGATTGGAAACTTTTTAAATCGATTTGTTTATGATGTATCTTTGATTTTAATTGATTTTCTGTGAAGTGCCTTGAGACGACTGTTGTAAATTGGCGCTATATAAATAAACTGATTCTTGATTCTTGATTTGTATCACATGAGGGTACATGAGCACGAACGAAATTTCCGTTCCACTACACCCATCCAGACAACCATCACAGTACATACATGGGGAGACAGGTGACTGAGGGCATGCAACTAATAAGCGCTGCCTTTACTTGAGGAAGAAGATGCCACATTAAGGAGAGGTGAGGGGAAAAAATAGTTTCACACTTCATCCTTGAAAGGATACAGCTTGAAGTTGAAAAAAAAAAGTAAAATGTAAGTGTATCATATCCCACCTTTTTATAACCTAAAAAGTCATATCAAAATCACTCACTATTTAAATTATTTTCAAATAAAGCTCCAGGTAATGCCATTAATTGCAGACATTTTTAGGAGCTCTTCTTATCCTTGACAGATTGTTTTACTTTAGGCATTTTCTTTCCTTAAAACTGCAGACCTTGTGATGTTTATCCATGTATTGAATCTTGCTCTCAGAAAAGTCTCTTTTACTACTTTATTAATTATTGATTAAATAATGTTTTTTTTTATATCTACATAAAAATGTGTAAACAAATTTGAAATGCATCTGATCCTATGGGAATTTCTGCAGGATCGAAAACTGGTTGGAATCATGAAAAAAGTAATGCACATTTATTTCTTGCTTGCACTGAGAGTTGCGACAAGGTTGAGTAAGTTATTCCATAACTGAACCATACCACACAATTCCTGGGCACTTTTTCAGTTGTAGGTTTACAGGACAATGGTACATCACAGTTAGGGCGGAGTCACTGGCATCACACAACACAGATTGGGGTATGGTCATCATTGTTTGCAATAAGCACTAGACATGCTACTACAGTATATCACACATAATGTTGCACCAGTACGATGATACGCCAAACAGTGGGGTTTAATCTAGCCTGCCCAGTGAGACCCCAACTTGTGGTGGTTTACCCTCTGTTTAATATGTCGGATCATAAAAAACAATAATCAAACTTGACTGACCTGTATAGTACTGCTCTGTAAAAAACAAGGCATTAATGCAATTCTTGAAGATGCATACAAAAAACTTTTACAGGTAATGACTGTGGGGCTGTTTTAGTTTACATTTTGAGCTAATTTGTTTGCAACTAAATATTTTCAATCTTCAAGCTTAAAACAAAAATAGCAAGCATTTGTACTTAGCCTTTTCTATTCTGAACATGTTAACGGACATGCTTATGAGAAAGGCGTCCGATCAGCCATTAAACTCTTAGTTGTGATGGATCAATGATAAGTACCACATAGACCACTGTGATGTTATTTCGTAAGGTTTTCCTCTTCAGCTGGTTTATAGATTTTGGCCTTCTAAACTGAAGCCAAAACGGATTCATACCTTTGGCTAAGCTATCTAATGCTGACTGCAGGAGCAGTTAAGTTGATAGTGTTGCATTGAATGTCTGTACTGTCTTCTTAACTCTCTGGAGTCCAGGGTATATTTGGCTGTTTTTTGACAACTTTATGTTTTATCTTTATGTTTTTAAAAAAAAAAAATTTTTTACCTTGCATTGCTTGGTATCATTTTCTTCAGAACAACCTTACCTAAGTGGATTTACAGTTATCTTTCCATTTTGACATACCATATTAACACAATGGACCTAAAATCGCGCAAAAAACATAATATCAGATAACAAAAAAGTCATATATTTAACTCTGAAAACCACAAATATGTTTAACAAACCATTTTCACAACTTAAATACAAACTAAAATTTTAACAAGCAACATACAATCTTTCACAGAACAAAGTAATTTATAACTTCTTTTGCATAAAATGCAGGCATTACCGCAGACGTTTTTATGTACAGCTATTTTCAAAACAATGTAATGTCTAACAAACATGTCTAACAAACCAATTTTATAACTTAGGATACAAATATAAATTGTTATTTTCAATACCTATGTAAACTCTTATCACAAAACAAAGTAATTTAACACTACATAAAATACACACAATGGCTCCAAGTTTATGCAGGGCTCTGGTGCCTGAGCCAGCAGAGATTGAGACCTGGTGGGCTTTCCCCGCCATTGCTGTCCAGTCCTCTGGGCGGATCTCCATCTCTCCTCCTCCAATAAATTGTCAAACTCATCACTTATGGGCTAAAATTTGTGCTCCGCCCCGTCATCCTGAGCTGCCTCCAGCTGGAAGAAGAGCTCCACTGCCTGCTCGACATTCATCAATGGCTTCATTGTTTTATCTCACAAAACCAACCAAACTCTAAACCAAGACACTACACTAGACCCCTACACACTAACTATACACTCAAAATACACTAAATATCACAAATCACTGAACTCTCAAACCTTACTATCCCCATCCATCCATCCATCCCCCATCCATCCATCCATCCCATCCATCGACTGACGGTGACGGTGGTACGTATCGACGTCACTTCCTGTTGTTGCTCCGTGTGTCTGTTAGCGTCTGTTAGCGTCTGCTAGCTCCGCGCGCTCTCTTATTACTCCGAATTCTCAGTACTGAGACGTTTCTAAACTCACCTTCACGTTAATCACACATTTCTGTTGCTCCACTGAAGTTTATAGAAACCGTAATTGTTCT
>JAVLVB010001098.1:515720-532310 GCA_032876305.1 Orestias chungarensis
GATTCCAGAGGAGTGAATGCTGCAAGTCAATGACTCGATGCAATCTGCTGGGGTTCCTTAGATTGGAAACTTTTTCAAATTGATTTGTTAGAATGTATCCTTGATTTTAATTGATTTTTTGTAAAGTGCCTTGAGACGACACCTGTTGTAAATTGGCGCTATATAAATAAACTGATTCTTGATTCTTGATTCTATATCTGTCTCTCTGTCGCCGCCGTCAATACCACATATTTCCCTTTTCCCCATAGCAACTAAATGCTGCGGTTTATGATTCTAATTTTTGATTGATTGAAAGGGTGCATCTTTCCACCAATAGGACAGGGGTTGTTGTGTTTTATTTTATTTTTTCCATTTGTGTAAAAAGCAAATTTTTCCAGAGTCTATGAGGCGCACACACACAACGAACATGACGAAAATATTCAGAAAAAAGTATGGTGTAAATACTTAATCAGAACTATGGTTTTATATGGCCTATCAAAACAATTTAAAAGCTGAAATAAAGTTTGAAGTCCTCACTTTCTACACAAGTTGGAACAGCGACTCATCAATGTATTTTCTCCTATTTAGTCGCTGATGTAATTTTGATGCGCCGGCGCTTCACTGGACTCCAGAGACTTTAGTAAGCAGACTTGGGTCAAGAAACATTGGCTGGATCCCCTTGATTCTTGGGTTCTGGAATCTACCCAATCCCACACAATATGACCCCAAGAGATTCATATTGGCAACAGTTGATAGCCTGTCCTAAGCGTTAAAGTAGCAAGTTCAATAATACAATACTGATAGTCAAAGGTGTCAGCAGCACAGTCTCTTTTCAGACACAAGGTGGGATCAACTGGATCTATATGGATCTGCCACTGTTTTGTAGCTGGTGATCTGGTGTCAATGGAAAGATGAGCTGCTACTGCAATGTCTGAGGTTGAATCTTCCTTCTGACATTATAGTGTGCAGCTTGTCGATAAATGGTCTGCTTCCTGGGGTATGTCTTCACAATGCATATCATTCCAAATGAACTGAAAGAGTAGTATGTCTTCAGGTGGCAGACGGTCTTAGGTTGCTTCTCCGTGGCACTCAGATGAGCCATAATTATATGTTTGAAACTGTTCAGTTGTACCAACCACAAATGGGGATATATATTTTTTAGCCATCTGTATGGGGTAAATGCTTACTGTACTTTCAAAACTGTTTGACTTTGGGGGAGATTAAAAAGCATACCTTTTACCGTCGGACATCTGCCTGTGTAGTGCATAGGGCAAGTGTCTCTCAAATACCATATAAATGTTGGTAACACCATAGTTGTTGTCCTCTGTTATCCAATATAGCAAAGGTTTTTACCAAATTTGATTTGTTATGCAGCAGGATGTGTTTTTACATAAGGGTTGTGACAACTGCAGTCTTGTGAGCCTGCTCACTGTCTTCTCTCGTAATAATGAAGAGATGTAGTCCAGTACTTGTTAATCATAGATGCTTGGGTCTATTGTGCTACCTTGCACATTGCTCCCAAACATCAGCATGGGTACTTAGAAGCTGTAAATTCCTCTGACATATTTTGGAGCTGTAATAATCTAAATTGAGGGACCATTTGTGTGATTTCAACAATAGATTGTGTTTACAGAATGCTGGAGTTAATCATCACTCTCCGCTAAAATGCGCTAAGCACATCCGTTGGAGAACTGGAAAACAAAACTGCATGAGACACCATCAAAATATACCTTATCGTCTCAAGTTAAGTCTGAATGCCTAAAAGTCCAGCCGCTTCAAGAATTATTAACAAAGCTTCACAAAGATTAATACCGAGGCTAACTTTAAAATCTCTACCAAAATTGTAATTAAGCTATTCTCCAAAGTCAAACTATCTATTAGATCTCATGTAAAATCTGAAAAGTGTCAGATCAAATGAAGTTTAGAGCCAATGTCAACCTCTCCAAAGTTTGGGATTTTTTAGTAAAGATCTAACATAGAAAAAAAAACTCTGCAGCAAACTCAACTCTGTTAGACTCTGTAAAAAGACTCATTAGAGGAGAGAGCAGAAAAAAGCTTAAAATATTTAATGGAGAGTGGGGGCGGGGGTGGGTGGCTGAAATGAGAAATGGTGGGAGATAAAGGAATGAGATTAAATGATACTGACTGAGTGAGGCCATTTTCACTGATATCGTGAAACCAATGACACAATGGAAATGCTTTAATAAGTCACATTACACCAGAGCCCAGCAAGTGTGATTGCAAAAAGCGTTGCCACAATCTATGATAATTTCCTTCTAAGAAGTTATCCCAGGCAGGCAGGGGCAATCTCAGTGGCTTTGGTTTTGATCTGATTATTGTCTCCTGTTCTCCAGAGTGAGGCCATTAGTTACACAATTACAGAGAGTTATATTCAAGAACGATTTTTCAGGGTTTTTTTCATCCCCTTTTCTTTCAAAATGCCTACACATTAACGGTCAATGAGGCAATATATCAGCTTAGCTCATTCTCCACTGTTTTGTATGACTCTAATAAAATTAACTCACCTGGAAAACAACTAAGGCAGCGTTATGTTTCCATTTTATTACAGAAACATACATAAATATCTACTTCAGAATAAGATGTTACATCACAACAAGTAACACAAATTTAATGTATTGATCATTAAGTAAAAACAATGAATAATCTTTTTAAATACTGTATCAAAGATACAACAATGTTTTAGGAACTGTGTAAGTTTTGTATAACTGTAAAAGTAATTTTTTTCACTTCTCAAAAAGGGTAGAGTAGGTCAGAGGTTGACATTTTCAAAGCTTATTATAAACTAATTCCAGAACATTTGTATGGCCACAGAGGTCAGGGAGAAGCGATTCATTAGACCTATTTACTCATGAGAAATGTGAAAAATATCAATAAATATTAAGTCTTTTGCATAGAAAGGAAAATGTTAGGAATAATTCATGTGTTGTATAAAAGATAACCTGTTATTCTGACTGTTTTTCCCATACTTGAATGTGTCGCTTTATACAGTGTATGCAATTATTTGTTTTGACCCTGTATGTGGTAAACATTTAAGCAAATGTTTATTTGGCAAGGCTAATCATTGTGGTCTGTACTTCTGAATATGCTGCCGGCCACGTTTGCTTAGTCAAACACTTTAATTATCTCACAAACGCAGACCGGCTGCATTCATCAGCCCTCCCGGAGAGGGTGTCCGTTATCACATGCCGTCCCTTCATTTCCTTCGGGAATCCCTTGGGTGTTATTCTGTGGAGTGTATTGACTTCTTCCACGATCTCACATTTAACTGGAAGGCAGAGGGCAGAGCATAGCTCTCTTCAACCAATACAGAATTTTTTTTTTTACTTTCAGTACTATATCTTCTAACACAGTTCCTAAAATATTCTTTTGAAATTTACTTCGAATCAAGCAAAATCATTTAAATAAAATACGTAGCGCTGGATTGAGATAGACTTGAGGTAATCAGCATCTACTGACATAAAATCATCATTAACATTTAGTCTTTAGGTCGTTATAGGGAGCTTTTCGACATTATAAAGAATTAGAATATGATCCTGGTTAGCTTAAATGTAAAAGTAAAAATCCCAAAAGCTTTTAAATGAGTGGACAGTTGCAAAGTTTCTCATGGCCAACGACTATCACATCTTCGAGTCTTCTCTCGTCTCCTGGCAACTAGAGAAGCAAAAGACTTTAAGCAGCTGTGCACAAACACAGGTCGCATCGTAGCAACCCTGCTTTCCAGAAAACAGGTGTTTTTATAACCAAATTGCCTTCTTTTTTATGTTTTGAGGCAATGTTTGCATACACTAACTCATAATTAAGTGTCCAGTCAATATAACCTATGACTTAGTAGGGCCACTGCATTGTTAGTTTTGAGACAATAGTCCCCTTTTCTCAGAGTAAAATTTCTTAAATGCCAACCAGTTCTTTTTTTTCCAACCCCCCCACCCTGGATAGCACCCAGGAAACAGGAGTGCAGAAAGACCCTTCCTCTCCCCCCTCTGACCCAAAATGTTGATGACTAGGATGCAATTAAAATGCCACCACCAGGTGACAGAGGGGGCAAAAGTCCGCCGGACCCAGGGCAGCTGCGACCGCGCCCCTAGAGTCACGAGCAGCCCAGGAGACCACCCACCGGGCGACCAAGAGGTGGCTGGGGAGAAGAGAATATGGGGGGGCAGGGGGTACTCACTGCATTCCCTTTGGGTGGTGTTGAAGTCCTCCCAGACTTCCCCTGATTCAGATCTCAGAGACAGAAGATTTATATATTAGGCGGTCTGCAATCGTTAAACAAGCATCAATAATCCATTTCCATTCTTTAGTACTTCACCACACCTTTTGCAAAAGCGAGAGCCGAGCACTCGACTCTGGGCTCTCCCCAGCAACAGGCTGTTTTTATTCAACAGTAGGGCGTATACAGAATCACGCAAGCATTCATATTTGATTACACAAGCTGTTTATCACGTGATTAGCTATGCATTTGTATCTTCCTAGAAGGAGTTGTTAATCTACCCGAGAGAGAGTTTCCTGTTTCGTTTCCTTGTTATCTACGACCTTCAGTTGTACGCACCCACGCCTATTTACTTGTTTTACGTCATTGTTGCTAAGGCCGCTCATGCTTTTTAGGGGGAAATATAAAATGTTTTGATCTGAACTTGCTGTCCATGTTTATCTGTATTTTTTCACTCAACGAAGAAAAGAATGCTGTCTTGTTCTATACTCCCAGTTTTACAACAGCTACAATCTTATTTCAGTCTGGCTGAGTGCCTCACAACAGATGTTTACATCAAGGAAACATACTTCTTGTGAACTTTCATATATCTTGGTAAAACCCAGGAGTTCTCCTAATCCCCCTCTACCTGTCTCAGGCAGTTCCGTTTCTACTCACACTGCCCTTATCAGAAAGGAGGTCGCTGGGTCACTTCTGCACAAAACTGTCATTCAGCTTTACCTTAGATCATACTTTCCAAGTTATAGTTAACAAACAGTTGATTATAATAAATGCATGTATTCAAAGTTGTAGTTGTCTTAAAAATACTAATCAAGACAGCAATGAAAGATAATTCAAACATAATTTCCATAGTGGGAACATGGGCCCAGGACCACGCACCTCCAGCCCCATCGATACCATCCCGCAAGGAAGAGACACACATACACCCCCGTCACACCCACCCCCACCTCCACACTCTCCACAGCGACCCACCACCATGGCGGCACGTCCAAGGCCACCCAAACCCCCCAGGTACAGGCGAACCCCACAATCAGGCGCAGGAGACCCCCAGGCGCTAGAGCCCTAGCCCCGCCCCCTACCCGGGCAACGCCCCCCGCCCCGACACCAAGATCCACCCACTTCCAAGTCCAGAACAACCTTGAGCAGTGAGACAATGACCCACCAACCCCGCTAAGTGATGCAGCTAATTAGAGAAGACCAGAGATTGCAGGTATCAGTCAGATGATGTTTTGAAGAGGCAGACATTGTTTCAATACTGAAATGATGTAATAGAAGGTTCCTAAACTGATATATATATAAGTTCGTCCTTGTTTTCCAGTTTAGGAGAATAGTTTTCTTTGTAATACATAGGGCAGTGAGTACTATAGGTGATGAATTATTTCTATGCTGGTGCCACCCAGGTTACCCAAGAAACATAGTGTGGGGCATGCTGGAACATTACATTTAAACCACACTGAGAGATCCTGACAAACTTCAATCCAGAATGCCTGAACTGGTGTACAGTACCATAGCGCGTGCAGATAATCATCAGGTGTGTTATCTGTGCACTGTGAGCAGATATTTGTATGTTTAAGACCCATCTTGAACAGCCTTTGTCCTGTGTAATGAGTTCTGTGAAGAATCTTATATTGTATAAGTTGTAGATTTGGGTTTCTTAAGGTTCTAAAGGTGTTACAGAATGATAGCAACCAAAAATTGTGATCTGATTCTAACAATAAGTCCGTCTCCCATTTTAAAGATGGTAAAGAAATGGAATTGTCTATCTTGGATAATAGTTTGTATATTTTTGAGAGGTATTTTGGGGTGAAAATGAAAATGAATTCTGCTACCCTGCAAGGGAGTTGTAGATCTAGTTGCTTAACAATGTATTTTTCATTAATTACTGCCTTTATGTGTTGGTATTCTAAGAATCTGTTGCTATTTATTCCATATAGTGTTATAAGTGTATTAAATGAAATAAATTTACCATGTGCTCCAGAGTCTTTATTCCTTTGTTTTTCCATACTGTAAAGTTTAGCATTTTTTTGTTTTGCAGGATGTCAGGGTTGTTCCAAATGGGTATTAATTTACATGGAAAGAGTGAGGATTTTGTTATTTTAAGAAAATCCCACCAGCCTGTTAGAGAGGGGCTAATGTTGATGCTTTTAAAGCATTTATGATGTTTAATGCTCGGGCTAATAAATAGTAAATCACAAATTTCCAGATTATCACAGAATGTTTGTTCTATATCCATCCATTCTTCAACTCGTGGGTTACATTTAAACCAATGTGAGATGTTTTGCAATCTATTAGCTAGAAAATAGTGCTGAAAGTTTGGTAATTCTAAACCACTGCAATCTTTACCTTTTTGTAGCGTTTTAAGGCTGATTCTTGGTGGTTTGTTTTTCCATAAAAATTTGGAGATACAGGAGTCTACTGACTTAAACCAAGCAGATGATGGCCTTGTGGGAATCATTGAAAATAGGTAGTTTACTTTAGGAAGGACATCATCTTTATGGTGGCTACTCTCCCCATGAGTGAAATAGGCAGGGGATTCCACCTTGTAAGATCATCTTCTATTAAATTTAAACGTTGAATGCGATTTAGCTTTGTCAGCTATGAGAGCCTGAGCGAGATGTTTATTCCCACATATTTAATGTTTCCTGACTTCAGCATATGAGTTAATATATACTGAGGACTGCAATTAACTGGCAGAGCTATAGATTTTGACCAGTTAATTGAGTAATCAGAAAGTGCAGAGAATTTGTTCATTATTGCAATAGTGTTAGTTAGAGAGACCCGTGGGTTCTGGAGGAAAAGTAATACATCATATAGACTTATCTTATGTTCAATATTTTTGAATTGAATGCCTTTTATATCTCTGCTTTCTCTGGTTGCAGCTGCTAGGGGTTCGATGAATAGTGCTAAGAGTGAAGGGGACAGTGGACACCCTTGTCTGGTGCCTCTCTGCAGACTAAAGGTTTGAGAATTTTTATCATTGGTTCGTACACAAGCATTTGGAGGGCTATACAGAATTTATATCCAGTTTATAAATGATGAACCAAACCCAAATTTGTCCAATCCTGCAAACAGAAATTTCCATTTTACACGATCAAATGCTTTTTCTGCATCTAATAAAACAATTACGGCTTCCAGGTTATTGATAGTAGAATAGTCTATAATATTAATTAGTCTGCGCATATTAGTGGAAGACTGTCTTCCCTTTATGAAGCCTGTTTGATCTGGATGTATTAAAAGAGGTGCTTTTCCAGTCTTCTACCAAGAGCTTTTGAGATTATTTTCAGATCTACATTTATCAAGGATATTGAACGGTTGCTGGATGGGAGTATAGGGTCTTTCCATGGTTTATGGAGCCAAATAATATTAGCAGAATTCATATTTGAGGGAACTTTGTTTTTCTCTTTGATTTCAGATATCATCCTACAGAATGTTTGTGCCAGTGCTGTCCAAAATTCCTTGTAGAACTCAGCTGGGAAACCATCTGATCTTGGAACTTTATTATATGAAAACTGTAGTAAGGCTTCATGGAGCTCACCAACTGAAAGAGGAAAGTCTAACATCTGGACCTGTTCTTGTTGTAATTTTGGAAGATTAATGTTGAGAAGAATTACTTTAAGTTTTATATCTGATGGACCATTGCTTGATGAGTATAAGTCCTTGTAAAAATTCATAAAAATAGAGTTAATTGCATCAGGATCATGGGTAACAGATCGTGTTGAGTCTCTGATAGACGTGATAGTGGCTTTCTCTTTATTTATTTTTAATTGGTTTGCTAGAAATCTTCCAGATTTGTTACCATGTATAAAACCATAAGCTGTTTTCTTATCTAATATTTCATTCATTTACAATTTGGCTTTCCTTATTTTGTTTACTAAATGTTCTTCTAGAGAGGCACCGTAGGCATTCGCTAACTGTTTAATTTTAAGTTTTAATTCTATAACTTTTGAATTCTCCTTCTTTTTCTTATTGAAGAAAAAGAGATTATTTTGCCTCGCATTACAGTTTTTCCCAGAGACTGCAGGCTGATATATCAGGCTCATCATTATTTTCCAAATACATACACCATTCTTTTCTAAAGAAATTAGTAATTAGAGTCTTTAAGTAATAATATTTAAATCTCCAATTCCTAGAAGGTGGTTTTATTTTCTTATTCATCAGAGTGATGCACACTGTTGCTTAATCACAGACAGTGATGGGGTAGATTCTTCTTTCTGAAATATCCCTCAGTAGAGTACTGCTAACTAGGAAATATTCTAATCTTGAGTATGACCGGTGTACAGGTGAAAAAAAAGTGTAATCTGAAAAAAAAAGTGTAATCTGAAAAAAAAGTGTAATCCATGTAATTCATGGAATGAAATGTATCACAAAGAGCGTTACAGAAGTTGAAACGGAAGGCCACACATAAGCCAATAGAAACACATACAAATAGTAAACCTTGACATGTATATTTTTAATAAGTTGAGCTACAGAAGATCTGAAGCCATTATATCTACTGAAATGGTATGATAAATCAGCTCCACTTGCAGATTAGGGGACTAATTACCTATTTATTTTTAGATTATTTTACATCAAACCTCCTCTACTGTGCTGTCCTGTGTAGAGAGCTATATTTCGATACAAACTGATGAGCTGTGGAGCAAATAAATACTTTCATAAAACTTGCAGGCTGCATTTTTATTAATCTCAAACTCATTCAACATGCCACAACTACCTGATTACATAACTAAAACTGGTTTAAAAACAGAATTAGATGTATTGCATTCCTAATTACTGTTTCAGCACCACATCCTAAATTTACATGTGAAAAAAAATATTTGTTGCCTTGGAGAGTGGTATCCCAGGCGCTGGTAGTCATCCACCACTGCTACTGGTTAATTATCCAATCTTTCCACCCAGAGAACTGTTCTTGATTTAACCTTCTCTGAAGGTAAGGCATGTTCAAGTGGAAAAGGTCTGCAACAGTTATTCTTTTGCATGTTTGTCCACAGTGTATGGAAGAAAGTCTCATTAGAGACAGATTTATTTTTCACTGAATGTATTGCAAGGAATCTTTATCCTGTGCAATTGTGTTTAGCATTATTATTTTTTTAATTAAACTTTAAAATTATCTTTAAAAAAATGTCACCTGCTTAAATTTTGTACGCAAAAGAATTCCTGCAAAATGTTTCCAAAATTTTCAGCTGTAAAAACATGGCTGCAAAAATACAACTGCCAAAATTCAACTATAAAAATTTAGCAGCAAGAATTTGCCTGTGTCCTTTTTGACAACCAAGCCAAGATAGAGTTGAATTAGAAAAAGCATTAGTAAGGAAGTAAACGTGTGTCACTAGAATCTAATTTATAGATGCCATTTAACATTTAATTCTGTTTGTTTTTACTTAGTTTGTCGGTGTAAAATGCATTCAATACTTTCTACCTAAAAATAATTAATTGCCAGCTTAATAACACGTATGGGGCCAGGCGCTACATGAATTTAAAATAATCCGTAAAAGTAAAAATAAATGTCCTTTAGAGACATACGTGTGCATTATTACTTTCAAAACTAGGTCAATTTTGACGAAACTCAAAGATAATCCACAATTGGAAGAATGCGAGGGTCTGCTTTGTTTGCTGCTCACAGCTAACTACCCCAACACTACCAGTCCTCTAAATGCTCCATGTGGAACAGCATAATACGCTCTACAGCAAACATACCTGCCAAATTTTGTGAGCACACCAACATGTGTCGATGTTGGTGAAAATTTGTAGACCTTGGCTTTGCTTTTAGGTTGAAAAAAAAAACGTAACAGATTTTTTTTTGAATTTACCCGAAGTCAACGAACAAACAAAACATGTTTGCACAATGATTTCAACTTGTATTGTCGTTCTTTTGCCATATTAAGAGCAGCGCTATGCTATCAGTATATCAGTCAGTCATTCATATGCCTGGAAAAAATTCAAATGGCCCATCGTTTAAATACACATTGAACACACAAATCCGAGCGTGAATTACTGAACACATGCCGCACTTGAAAATTGATCTGTGCTTAGATTTATTTTTTGTATTTTTTTGTCTCATGGGATTCGTGTACATGAATTAAACAATTTGTATGCACAGGAGTAATTGTGCATTAAAGTACGATGATCATTTTAAGAGCGCACCGAGATCTTTAGCGACATCTAGTGCAACTGTAGAAGTAAAAAGTAACCCAGACGAGTACCAAGCTGCAAGATACTGTATATATCCCCAAGTCTCAAAAACAATGATAGAAAAAGTGACCGCCTCAAAGATGAGCTTTCTTCATTTAAATAAAGGTATAGGAGAGGATCTTCAGCTCATTCTCATTTTCGCAATGCGTCACCTCATCTCCAGTAACGCCTCCTGATATCGGGAGCGCGCACGTCCTCAGCACATGCAGTCTGTTTACATCTGTGGGACCACAGCCTCTGGTGCCGCATCGTATTTATTACAGAATTGATTGCTTTTACAGCAATGAATTAGCTACCAAAAGGTTATTTGTTTAGGAAAACGCTTGTACAGTAGTAGCCATTCAAAATTTCCCCACTTTCCTTGATGGGCCCTTGGGCGGTCCCATACAGGTCCCTGCTGGGTCCGCGGGGGGTAATATGATCCCCCGCGATGACATAGTCAGTGACGCTTCAACTGGAAAATGCCCCTAAGCAGACTAAGTGAAAACCAGCTGCAATCCTTCATCTGTCCACGGGGAGGAGCAGTGATTTAAATGTGTTGCTTTTGGATAGTGGCCTGTGGGACTGCTGTGACAGTAGCTTTCTGACGTAAATACGTTTAAGCAGGTAAAAACTCTGCCTGCATTTTATATAGATAGTGTTAAATTACTTTGTTGTGTGATAAGAGTTTATATAGGTTTTGAAATGTACAATTTCTATTTGCATTCTAAGTGTTAAAATTGGTTTGTTAAACATATTGTTAAACATATTACACATAATGCCCGCATTTTATGCAAAAAAAAAATCATCAATTACTTTTTTCAGTGAAAGATTGTATGTTGGTTTTGATATGAACAATTTAGATTTGTATTCCAAGTTGTGAAAATGGTTCGGTAAACTTATTTGTGGTTTTCACAGTAAAACATATAACTTTTTTCTACTCAGATTTTATGTTTCTTGTATGATTTTAGGTCCACTGTGTTAATATGGTATGTCAAAATGGAAAGATTTCTGTAAATCCACAAAGGGAAGGTTGTGCTGAAGAAAATGATTCCAAGCAATTCAGGTTAAAAATAATTTTAAAAGTGAAATATGAAGATAAGATCAAAAGTAGCCAAAAACAGCCAATTATGTGCCAAAACTGTGTAATCATTTTGATTAATGACAATAACCTGCTTTAAAAACCACACATGATGAGATCTGATAGCCAGCACAGAGCATGAAATGAGCATTAGGCAGCCTGGTTTTCGGATTACGTCACGACTGCAGATTGGGCAGCAGGAAGTGGCAGGATAACAACAGGCAAAAGCAAAGGGAAAGGTGGCTTAATTTTGAATGATTACATGTTGATGTGATGTTCATTTGTTAGAGTTATCCAGCCAGTCACAATGTGCTGTGACAACTTCTCAGTTTTCTTTAACCAACACCCATCTTTTCAAAGTGTCTAATTAGTCCACTGACAATGACCTAGTAACATTTGGTAAAAACTAGTGTTTCCAATTCAGTATTTAATTTATATTCATTTAATATTTACAATTTTGTATTTACAATGAAGTAGCTTGTAGCCTGACGCCAGTGGTGCGTTCATGTAACGTTACGTTAGTTATGAAACAGCAATGTAAAGACTGAATCACATTTATTCAACCAGACAAAAACAAAACTGCAGTCATCCGAAATACTGATCCAACCAAACACAAAGTAGTTATACACCTCCAGACTCCTGTACGCCTTCATTTGGCTAGCGGTTTAGTTGGAAGTCTGGTGGATAAGGTCATATGTAATGTGGACGGGCTCCACAACAGGAAAGTCCCATAACAAGTACACAAACATGCCCAAGCAGCAGTTTGTAGCATTAAAAGATTAAGAAAAAAAGGTTCTCAATGTTCTGCAGTTGTTTGGGGGGATGCCTGTTGCATTACTCAAACAGGTGTGAATGGTCTTGAATGTGCAGCTTTAAGTGCTCTGAGGGTATGCATGTCTTGCTTTTAGTATGATAAGTAGATAGCATAATAGGCCAGCCAGAGAGAATTGTTAGAATGTTTTGGAAGTTTGATTAGCATGTACTTGAGGATAGGCCTAATGCAAATGTCTGAAGTGTGTTTGGAGACAGACAGGCAGACAGACATTGAAAGTAACGGAAAAAGATTAGTAATTTTTTTTTTCATTTTATGATAAAGTGCTTATTCAAAAAACTGTTATGGTGGTAAGTAAACATTAAACCCTGCAAATGAATGGTTAAATCATCTGTACATATTTCCAGACAAAGTGAGTACAAACAGAAGTTTTGCACCCATCGTCACCCGGCGTTGTAGCATTTCCCTAAAAAAAATGTTGAAAAGTCTTCAAACTACATCAGAGGCCTCCTAAACAATATCTGGGGGGTAAAAATCAGAATTCCTTTTTTTCTATATTTGGGTCTTAAATGGTTTAGCTGGGCTTGGTATACAGCAACAATGGAGCTGCATTATTGCTGCAGTGATTGTGTAACACTGGGAGACCAAATGGCCCATTAGGTGCAAACATAAGGTTGAGCAATGAGTATGCAAATGGGGGTGTTTGAATTGGTAACAGCAACTGGCCTAAAGGAGCACTGCAATTACTTGCAATAATCTTCCCAAATGGTGATCCTCACCAGTAATCATACCTCTGTAAATGGAAAACAGGATGTATAATTACTGTTGTTTCTGGCACTATAGGTGGTTTGGAAATGACTTCACGACTGCAGATGTAACCCACAAAGGGGAAAAATTAAAAAAACTTACCAAAAAACAGCAGCAGACGTAATTTTTTCCTCTGTTTATTAAAGGAAAACCATGCTAGCAATAACTTGCTGACAGAACTTTTGCACTCTCTGCCTTTTACAATGTGATTTATGCATGAGTATAATGGTACATGGGATTTGTAATCATTACAATGTATGGCATCATTTGACTCAATAGGGTCTCCCCTTTCATATGTCTACTAACAATCACAGTAACAATTTCTCTTAAAACATCAATATTTGTACTAAAATATTCCTTCTGTCATGATTTGTGGACATTAAGATCTAAGCTTTGTTAAAAAATAAACATCGTCCAATTTTATAATTTTTTTGAATGTTAAGGTATTTAAACATCGGGCCTATAGTGTATTATTTGAGAGAAGCGCCATCTCCTGGTAGGACCTTGTAAGTGAAAGGGTGGAGTTAGAGTAAAAAATATGCACGCTCAGGAGAAGGAGGGGGTCACTCCAGCGGCTGGAACTTGGTGGTGATTCCACTGGAAGGTATAGGGAAGTCTGCTTCCATTCGACTGGCATTTGACTGGGAAGGGCCATTTTGAATGGTTACCACTGTACAAAAACATTTGACAGTAATTAATGATTATCAGTGATAAATAATCACGCCAATGGGTAGTAATTCCACATAAAGGCTGCACAGCTAGTGTATTCTGACAGACCCTGCGTAGCAAATAAGACACTTGTTTCAATTAAACACAAATCCTTCTAAATTAGCAGGTATAAGCACATTACCTGTCTCGCAGAAACTCCGCGACGAGTTGATCAGTTTTGAATCTCTTTTCGGCTTTCAATGCCCACCACCGCACAAAGCAGTAATCTCCGAGACAAACTCGTGTTTTGTTTATCTGTGCAGCCTTCTTTCTTTTTTTCTCAGCGACTTCGAAAACGGTTTTTCTCTTGCAAGCTTCCATTTTCGCTGCCGTTCTGGGAGAACCTCTCTTCAATGGTGAATGATGCATCTTGTCTGTCCCGTTTTATTTCCTAAACAACAATCTGCGCATGCGCGAATTCAACAAGAGTGTGCCTTGTACGGGTCCTTTGGGTGGGGACATTAGTTATATACGTTTTCGCGTAAATTTTATTTCCGCATTGACAGCCATTTATTTTTCACCACCGGTCGTTTTTGATTGGCTGTCATTTTCTATGGGATTTTCCATTGAAATTTTTCTACTGAAAAGATCCTCTCCTATACCTTTAACTTTAGGTCACTTTTCCAGGTAAATTCTACCTTCTAAATTTTGAAGGTAAAATTTCTGCCGGCGAAGTTTTTGCTGGTAATTTTAAAGAAAATAATTCTTTATTCAATTCTGTATGTTTTGCTTTCATGGAAAAGTGTTTCTCTCCCCCTTCATGGGGAGGATAAACAGGGGAGGTATTTACACTACACAAAATATATCTACAGTATTAACAAAATTGAACACCAGAAATAAGTTAATCTAAATTTTCAAGCAGAGAAATATTACAGAGTGGCCAAGGAAGAAGCCTAGAACAATGTAAATTTAGTAAATTTATACCTATGCTTGGCACCACCCTTTATAGAATACAGGCACTTCCTTGCATTTTTGGACAACTTTTTAATGTTTTGCCTAAAGCAGCTCTAACAGGTTTCATAGCTTTGATGCAAGGTGCATGTAATTCTATATGAACTAAGTAGTCATGCAACAGATTAAAACAACCCATCATGTACAGCGCAACAGTCATTTCTGGCAGGTTTTTGTCTTTGAGTTTTATTTATCTCCTCTTACAAAAAGGCAACACAAGAACATTTCAGTCCAGAATTTGTATATGTGAGTGGCATAAACCTGATGGCTCAAATTGGGTGGATTTGTGTTCCATTAGGTTATAAGGAAATTGGAAACAGGCTGGTATATTTTCAGAGTTTTCCATGATGCATCTGCAGAGGAGTTAAGTTTTATTTTTATTTATTTATTTATTTAATCTTTTTTAAATATTTTAATTCAGAGAAACAGCTTGAAGTACCTGATGATCTATGGTGACAGTTTCAGGAAAAAACCCTGGGTACTGATGACATATTCAAAAGCTGCATCGATGCAGATAGAGGTTAGCTTGCGTACCATTTCAGTTTTTAATGAGATTTTCTCTGGAGGGGTTAGAAGCTGCCAGGCTTTTCATTGTCCAATTGGTAAAACGGAACACGATCATTATCTGGTATGCCTTTGGCTCATTAAAGGGGACAAGAAGATGTCTCGATATAAATGCTTCAAACCTGTCTACCAAATGTATAAAGTCATATTGGTGAAACTGAACATCTCAGCAAAAAAACGAGGTAGGGATCTGTTTCACATAAAATTATAAAGTTATGCCAGAAAAGGTTAACCAAGATAAGAAATCACATGTTCCATTCACATATTACAATGGATTGTTTTAAACGTAATGTTTTTTTAGTATGATTTAACCAAATTTTTACATATTTTATTTTGTTATTGTCATCAGGATTGTAGCTTGCAATAGGTGTATTAATTTATTAAATATGTGGAAATCTGGAAATATTAATAAAATTTCAATGTCTAGTGTCTATGTTTTCCAGGAGTAATGATATAATGTTTAAAAGGTCGAACTTAGACATCAGTATATAAAACAACTGCCACCAAAGACAAAAACTGTAAAAACAAAGTTGGCAGCTTTAATTTGGGCTCATAAGGTAAGGATTTATATAATTAAACATTAAGGGAGTCAGGACTCCTTTTTCTCTGAAGTACATGTAATCCAGACTTTTACTTTTACTTCACTAAATTTAATTGTGAAAACATATTTACTTCGTTACTTTGACATTTGCCAATCTCGTTACTCATTACAAATAAAAATAACCAAAGAATTATCTGTAATACGCGGGTCAGGGTGGACGAGAAGAACCACGAACGGTACTCTCGCAATGATTAATGTTAGCGGCGGGCTGCGAGGGAGACACAGAAGACAAAATAGCGTACAGCATGTTTTGCCATGGGATAAAGACACTCCCTATCCAACCTCAAAAAACGCAAATGAACTAAGTTAATTAAAGTAACATTAAACGCTGCCAATGTCATGTCCTGTGGCAGGAGTATAAATATGTGTAAAACATAGTCTTTGGTCTTTTCATTAACCAACATTGCCAACAGGTTGCTAACATAAAGTGCTGGTAAGTTGCAGTGTGTTGACCACCATTTTTTTATATATATCAGCAATTGACATGCCCACAATTGGGGCGCCAGGGTGAAAGTGGTTAGGACAAATCAAGTCTCTAAAGTAGAGATCTTCAACGTTTTCCAGGCCAAGGACCCCCAAACTTATGGCGAAATGGGTAAGAGAACCCCTAATTAATAATAATAATAATAAAAATAATAATTATATATATATATATATATATATATATATATATATATATATATATATATATATATATATATATATATATATATATATATATATATATA
>JAVLVB010001098.1:532410-563940 GCA_032876305.1 Orestias chungarensis
CTGGACATTAAAGATCCCTACAGGCAATGTAGATAGACTGATTTGATGAACCAGTGTGTACAATAACATTTAGGTCATTACATGTTATTTTATATTATATATTGTATTATTTCATATCCTAAGTTAAATTGAAAACATGAGATATTCTTAGATACAGTCAATAAATAATGTGAACATGAACCATAAACTGAAAATGTAAGTGAATGTGTTTGAAATGAGGATGCTTGTGGACTGGGGTTTTTCTTCACACATTTTTATTCAAAAAAATATGTTTTCCAACGTTTTGAAATTTAGTCTGTTACGCTTTTCCGACTAAGAGTCAATTTCAGCTTAATTTGGATTCAGATAGATCAAGTAGAAGTTGAAAAGAACCGGATGAAAGAACAAAGTGAAAACAATTCCCTTATTTGCCGATGTAAGATAAAAGTGGTCCCACACTCCGGAAATCTTTCGTTTACCTTGAGGCTGCTCCATAGTTGACGCTGTACCGAAAAAGATCAATAATTGTTTTCGCAAATGCATCCCGTTGACAGATTTGCTTCCTTATAAACACACTTTGGTGCCTCAGTCTCATTTCAAAACAGTTCCTATATCAGTCATGTGACTTGTTGAAATCAATACGCCAACCTAAACGGGTTTTGGTCTATGAGCTTGATACATGCACTGACGCATCGATGTTGCCGGACCCATCACTAATATGTATATATTTTCTTAATATATGTAAGTAATGTCTATTACATATGGAGTAATGTAACGGAAGTAATTTTGCCCTGGGATTATAACAGTGTTTCTGATTCCTCGTTGATGGGACAGGTGTTGATAATAAATCGGTGCCAAGCTTGAAAGAGCTCTTGTGTGTCGCTGAATGTGTGCATAGATGACTGAATGACATCTTCTGCCACCATTTATCTCTTTACTACAATGTGTTGAATTCATGTTAATGTGTATTTAAAAAAAAAAGTCCATTCAACCAAAACTCTTACGACCCCCATGCAGTACCTCCGCGGACCCCCTGTTGAAGACCCCCGCTCTAGCGTATCATTCAAACTAATATGATTTCTCTTATATTTGTGTTTTTTAATGTTGAGAGCAAATCCACTTCAAGTATGAGCAGTTGACTTCACAGAAAAGAGGGCTTCAGAAGCTGGGACTTCCACCCTCAAACAGACATTTATTTTGAGCTACTTTAAGATTTTTACTCAAGAACTTTTCTTATGGGTGACTTTAAATTTTGCCAAAGTCGTTTTCAGTAATGGTATTTCCACTTAAACTTAGTCACTTTTTGAAGTACTTTATAAACCTCTAATGTATAGTCTTTAAAGCAAAAGTGGTCACTTTATGTCACCACTTGTCACCAATTAGGACATTTAAAAAAATTTTTTTTTGTGCCAAGGAAACCTGTGCTTTGGTTAGGAAGGTTGATTGCAGAAGTTGCGGTAAAATTTATTTATTGAAGTCTATAAGAAATACTTGCTCTCTTTTGGTGTCAGAAAATGTTTAAAATAGGAAAGACCAAGATAGGTAAAACAGGGAATAAGGAAGACTAGGATATGACAGTTTGAGATTTACAGGATGTTTAGGCTTTCTTCTTGTTTTTATATCTGATGACACTTGCCCTTTAAATGATCCTTGTTATGTGTCAGTCTTTTAATTTTTTTTATCCTTACATCATCCCATAACTCTCTGCTTTTTCTTTCTGTTTGGTGTTTCATGCTCGTAGTCTCAGATGGAATTTAAGATCGTTAACAGCAGCAGTTATAAAAGCGTTTTGAGCTCATTATGTTTGTATTTAATGAAGTGGAGAACAAATTCGCTCTCCCTTAAAAGGATTCCATTGTGAACTGTTAGACATTTCTGATGAGTGTCAGAGGTTTATTTTACCTCTGAGTCTTTCAAAGTTCATGACATTTAGAACAGCTTCTTTGGTATTTACGTTGAGGTTAGAATGGTCAGTCAGAGAGCTTTTAGTTTTCCAGTGAACCTTTGTTTCTTTAAAATGAGGAGTTATTACAATATACACACAGATGGCATTGGAAATGGCATTTGTGAAATATGAAATAAAATAAAAAAACGTAAGAAAATATCAAAGCTACACCTGCTAGTAGTTACAAAATGACCAAAACATTAATATTTTATTCATTAATTACACAGAAAGAAGCTATTGATAGGATAATAATAAACAGTAAAGTATAAATTTGGTGTCATGCAGTGTGTGGGTAAATTAAATCGTTTTAGTGCCTTTTCATCTAGCCTTAAGCATTCTTGGGAAAAACGTATAATCAACAGAATGAAGATATTATGTGTCTGCTGATGGCTCACTAAGTAGCAGGCACCTTTAGACAGCACAGGCAGGTTAATCAAGTATTAATAAGAAATATCGTAAAAAAAACCTCTGTGAGCCATCAGACATAAGTTCCTCTGTTGGACAGCAATTGAATATCCAATTTCCTTAATATGGTGGGTCACATTGTCGCATTAACACATCAGTCTAACCATGCCTGGATACGGTGGCTGGACTTACAGCCATGCAGCAGGGGATTAAGCAATAGAGATAAAACGTGAATGGATAAAGTCTCAGAAATCTTTCACGCTGTAGTCTAAGCACACAGATACTGGTACAGGCTTTATAATATTAGCTTTCAGCTATCTCACAGCCTGTTTGATTTTACTCTTGTTAATCATGTCATATATAGAACAATATTTAGCTACTTTAACTATTTTAATATTAAACATCTTAAGCCAAAAATAGGTACTTCTGTTTTGTCCGCACTACAATCAAACTCTAGAGCAGCAACAAACACAAACACACAGAACAGTATTAGGGGAACTTCATTTGTAAAAGTGAGACAATAGTGGATCGTAGGAGATCAGGTCTTGATTGTGGAGTTATTTCCAAACCAGAATGTGACTGGGGGAAGAAAAGGATATAGGTTAGTAAGAGATGTTGGATACTGGCTGCAGCAATATGGAGCCACTTACAGTTTGCCAGGAGCTGGATAAGCAAGGAAGGTTGTGGGAGTGGTGGTGATGGGTCTGGTAGAGAGCAGCACAGCGTGCTGAAATGCAAAGGCGGTTCCTCTTGATGTGAGGATGGACAGGTAGAAGATCCACGGTGCTTTTTATGTTTTGCAGCAGCAAAGATGAACCCCAACCAGCAGCAATGAAGACACTTTAAGGAGGCTTCAGCTGTACTCCAGGGGAATCTGACCAACATTGTCTTGGTTAGGAACCAGGTATCTGTAGAGGACTAGGAAAGTAACTGCACCACACAGCAAAATCATAGGCAGCAGAGTTAGAGGTTAAACAATACCACAGAGGATGTGGAACCAACTAGCCCCAGCCTCAAGGAAACTGCTCCTCCCAAAGACTCACTGATTGGTGGATAACGAGCACAAGCTGATCTCATCAACCTGCCACCCTGTGTAAGGTAAGCACAGAGAAACGAACCCACTCTCCTGCAGACAGACTCTCAAAACCAAACAGATGCATTATAAGGGTCGGGGCAGATGAGGACAAAAAAAAAACATAATGTTGGAAAGACACATAAGCCGGATCCTAAATATACTAAATAGTTTGTTTATCACATTTTTTTGTTAAAATGAATCTAAGTCTTTTGTATGTTGTTTTAGTACTTTTTTTAATGGTAATATGCTTCTATTAACAAGTTTATTTTCATGTTAGTGCATACTGAATTCAGAGGATAATGCAAATCAATAACCTTTAGTAAAATATACACCCACAGTTATTTGGTTCTGATAATTTTACATTGCATTCTGTTTAACATAAAGCCCAAAACCTAAAAGTCTAATCTTGAGAGGTCTTTTTTTTTTTTTTTTTTTACCAATTCGCAATTTTGCTCTAGGGTTCTACACAAGAAGTTGTGAGTATATAATTGAAAATTTTCATACAAATAGTTTAAGTCTATTATAGAATCATTATTGCTTTTTCGAAGATTTAACCAACGATTTAATTCTGTATCTTTCTTGTCAAGGATTCAGCAATAAAATCATTAATCACAAATCTGATTAGCTTTAGGATGAAACATCAAGAGATTAATGGTCCTGCACAGCATGGAGAGCAATTCAGAGTAGTGGCATCATCAAATCTATCAGAAATTAACACAAGAAAATAAAAGGGACATTATAATTATGAAAGGATTAATCCAAACTGAGAAGCTCAGTGATTCTGTATGTTCAATATCTTGTTTTTGGACTATAGATTAATATTTAGGCCAAACTACACTGGAAGCCTATCTAAAAAATAGTAATTCTCCAACACTAAACTCGTGCACCACTGCTCTATACTTACTTTTCCTTACCCGGGGGGATGGTGTCTATCTCCGACAGTCATTGATAAAAAGTCTATCACAGTCGACAAGCGCCAACACATAGACACACCACATATATCAGGACAAAGGCAGAGCACATAGAAAGTGCCATTTTAAATCCTCCAATCCTGTTCTTTTCGTTGTCGAGTGGAAAAGGGAACAAGATCTTTATCTGGTACAGCTTTGGCTCGTTATTGGGGACAAGAAGATGTTATTATATAAATACTTTAAATCTGTGCCCCACATGCATAAAGTCAAATCGGGGAAACTGAAAATCTCAGCTAGAAACAAGGCAGTAATCTGTTACACATGTAATTATCAAGTGATGCCAGAAATGAAAAATTACATATGCGCTTCAAATATTATATTAGATTGTCCTAAACTGATATTCTTTTTTGATTTTCTGTTTTGATCAGTTTTATTTTCTTTAATTACATTTTTTTCTTGTATTTATTTATTTTTCTTGTGAACAGGCTTGTAGCTTACAACAGATAAAAATCTGGAAATAATAAACAAAACAAAAAAAAACCCAAACAGATTTGATTTATTTACCCCAGAGATATATTACTACTTTTTATAAGGGTGTCAAAATCCCTTTTTTCTCTCAGCAAATGTTTCAATTGAACAGCCTAATTTATATTAGTTTACCACAGAGTGGCCTTTTAAATTATTTCTTAAACATTCCAAAAGAAAGTGTTTGGAGAGCAGGTTTCGATTTAATCAGCTTTTTAAAGATATCAGAAAAAGTGTTTGTACTATTAGAGTAAAAATAAAATGAGGGGTCACTTCAATGTTTGGCTGTTGCCTGGCTAATGTTCACCATCTGAGCTTTGACATGTACTCACTTATACCCACAGGAGCTTCAAAGAGACCATTAACCATTAACAGTTACATTTTGGAACTATAGGTCAATGTACCTGGAAACAAGAATAGTTTTTACTTGTTTGTTCGCTTAACTATACTAAGCTGTAATGTTTTAGTTTGCATAATGAAATTAAGAGACCTGCATATGCATCAAAATATGACAAATCCTGCATGTAACCACTTATGCTTTCTCTTGAGTTTGGTTTTTTGAAAACAATTGTAAAACTGAGTAAGTTTATGTTTTGGTATATTTTTGACTAAAAACAAACAAAAATAAAACCATCAAGCAAACAAACACAACAAAAACAACAGCATCGCTTTGGAAAATGTTAATGAAAAAAATCACAAATACTCCAAACCTATTCTTGCTGTACCTGGTAACTGTGGAAATTATGGCGATCACTATAAAGTATTCATTGACAAAGGATTTAAGGTCTTAAAAGTCTAACATGTTTGCTTTCCTGAAAACATAATACTCATAGAATACAAATTTACCAAGAGTTTTGCCTTTGAGGGTTGCATGAACCCTGCCACACAAAACAACTAAAATTGTTGAAAAACTGACAGAAGTCACAGAAGTCACCCTAATCATCTTTACACGTTACCATTATCATTTTTGTCTCACATGGTAGTTTCAAAACCGAGCCAGGATATCTAAGAGTGTCCTTAACAGTCCAAACAGAAATATACACTAAGTTTTAAAGTACTAGTAAGCGATTCTTTATTTGAGATTTACTGATGTGGTCATAAATAAGAGGTTTGCATCTTGATCAAAGTATTCAGAACTTTTTCAAGTCTTTTCCAAAGTGTTTATTTTGTGTATACGTGCTGGAAAAAATATTTCCATCGTATCTTTTTTTGTATGTAGAACTTTTATTTTGATGATCACAATAGGAATACAAACAGAAAAAGCTAAAGTCCACCAACGTAAACATATATAAAAGTTAAAGCAGATCTGCTATTAAAACTGTTATATTGTTATTCTCACAGTAAATTGTTGTTCTGTTTCCCACAGTTTGTCTGCAATGAAAACAAGTTTAACAGCAGATAAAGCTCATAGGCTGATTTTATTATTCATCTGACCTTTTGAGGCAACTTCATGTGGAGTGCTCATTTTATTAGTAAAGACAGCAGATCATTTTCAGAGGAAATAATGAATAAATAACCAATCTGGATAATAAATATTTAAGCTGTGATTGATGGCTGATAACAGCAAATGGTAATAAAGCTCTATGACGTTTATTTGGTAAATAAATTTGTCCATTAAAATGGACTGCAGAATATTTATGTGAAACAGAAACACAGAGTTTGATATATAACTTTTGTATCAATAAAGAAATTACAATTCTCCCCAGACTGACCCATTTTTATAGAATTATATTTTTAATACCATTCATTTTATATTAGTATTAGCTCTACAGACCACTGAAATATATATTTTTTTATCTGTAATTAACTTGTTTCCAGAGGTAGCCATTTTATAAAGTATTTGAATTTTTTATCAATACATTCAGTCCCACTTGAAGTCTTGTCCCACAGTTTCATAGAATTTGATGTTAAAAGGTCTATAAAACTCCTGCAGCTGCTCTATGACCTCCTGCTCCATCTGTACATGTGTCCTGCCCTTGGATTTGCCGAGGCATCGAGGCTGGCTGCTGCTTTCGGGCTTTTTTAAACAGGGGAAACCTTTGGTTCGATTGAAGTAGAAGTGCTTGTCCGTGATTATACGTTTCAGCCCTAGAAAGTCCTGGACACGTCCCATTTCCCCCGCTGGATCTGTTATCAGCCGCTCTCCGCTCACAAAATGCATCTGCGACAGGCGAAAATACTGCAGCCAATTTTCCAGATGGAGAATATACATCCCGATCCGAATAGCATTCCACGACGTGTCCACAAGACCTAAGCTTCGGTTTTTAAAGGCGAGATCTTCGAATGTGGGGATGTCGGGCTTTTTGGAAAGAGTCTGAGTGTAGTCAGAGATGGCTCTGGTGACAGGGTTTCGAACCACAACAATCAGCTTCGTATCATGAGACATGCTGGAGATGCGGCGGGGGGCCTCTCTGGTCACAAAATAGCTGGGCGTCTTCTCTAATGTTATTTGGCTGTCGAGTGTGCGGGGCATTAATCCCCTAGTCAGATGAAAACAAAACAGAAAAGAACACATGTAAATAAATTGGAAAGAGGTTTTATTTTGTTTTATGAACAGCACTTTAAGATGCTTTTGTTTTTTATGGACTACTATCAGGTTTAAGGAAAATAAATAGTGAAGTGAGCTGTTAATATCACAGTGTAGAGTTGGTATTTAAAACTTAAGTGTATAAAAAAGGATTGAACATTTCTTGCTTGAATAAAAGAAAGCAAAAAACAAATGACATCCAGCTAAAGTTATTAAAATGACATCCAGCTAAAGTTATTAAAAACAACACAATTTTGGCATGACCAAGAAAGTTATTGCTGACTATATGAGGTCTGTAAATTGTGTGCAATATTTTAGTAACCAGGAAACATCTTTGTAACAGTTTAACAGGTTTTGTCGCATCAGGTCACCAGATAGTCTATGATGGGTTATTCAGACTACTAAAAATTAGAGCAAAATATCCCTGAACATATTTACTCTCAATTTTATCTTAGTGAAATTGAAAGTATAAGTGCTTTAAGCACCATCAATGTAGGATCACATTGTCCATGAATCATGAGTATTGGCAGTAAAAATAAATAAGTGCACAAATAATGAAGAATCCTTTATGAGTCAGCTGTGTTTTTATTCTGTTTAATAAGTGGTCAATAGATTGATGAAGTGGGTTAAAATCAAAGTCCAAGTCAGTTTTATTGTCATGTACCGACATGCAAAGGAATCGAAATTGCGTTTCTCTCCATCACTACGGTGTACACAAGACATTTGACATTTATGTAGTCAAGACAAGACAGATATCAACATTCAAGACAGAGACAGATCTCAACGTTCAAGTAAAATCCAGGTAAAAACAATAAATAGTAAAAGTGACTAAGTAAAAACACAGAGTTAAAAATACACAGTACAATCTTCAGTACAATTCAATCCTAAATTCAAAATAGTGCAAAGATAGGCACTTAGTGGCAGTTTGAGGTATACCTGTTTAGTCCAAGTGTGCAAGTGGCATATCAATGCGTGTGTGGTTAAATATAGGGTGTGAAAGGCAGTCATTGACTTGATAGTTTAAAGAAACATCTTTAATAACAAAACCCTGTAGAATGAGACAGAGACACCGTTCCAGCTCATGAAACTATTTTCTTTGTACGGATCATCTGATCACTGCGCTGTTGGCTCAGCTGTTTGAAATCATTCCGGTGTTTGCGACACTGATGACGTAGACCTAGTTATATTTATTTACATACATGATTTTATCCCCCCGCCCCCTGCTCTCAGGTAAAACACTCAGAAACAGAGAGGATTGGGCTAAAGCTAAAACTGAAGGTGGTGGAATGGATCTCCAAGGACAGCGCTAATGGGGCATTTACATCTGAAAAGGGATTCATGAGTTATGAAAGACTGTTGGGGGGATTTGAGTCTGACGAAAATTCTCGTATCTCTGTCATTTTTAGTGTTAAGCAAATGTAACCTAATGACATCAAATTGCAATCTCACTGTGTGTATCTGCAAATGGAATCACAGCTTTCTAATCCAGCTCAATAACTCAGTGAGGAGCTTCAAAGGAGGTGCGCGCTGTACCGCCTGCTGATGTGACGTGAAGTTTGATACGGAGCCAATGAGGAATTTGAATCATAACGATAATAATAGTCTTTTACTGCATTTATTTTTGGGAGAAAAAAAAAATATAAATAATTTAAAAGATCAGCAAAAAATTAGGGTCGCCAAGATATGGGTCTGTTAACGTCTATGCCTCTTCCTAATTGTAAGATTTAAAGGAAACAGGAAAGTTTTCATCCTAGCTTTGAAACTAGACAGGGTGTCTGCCTAATGGACTGAAGCTGGAAGCTGGTTTCCCAGGAGAAGAGCTGAGAACTAAAAGATCTTCCTCCAATTCTACTGTTACAGATTCTAGGAACCACCAGTAAACGTGCAGTCTAAGAGAGAACTGCTCTGTTACGAACGTAAGGAGTAATCAGATCTCTAATGTATAATGGAGCTTGATTAGTGAGGGTTGTATATTTTAAAAGAAGAATCTTTAAATCTAGAGTTTGACAAGGAGCCAATGAAGTGAAGCGGAAGATTTTTAACCGCGTTTTGTGAACTCCCCATCAATCAAAATAATTACGATTAGGCAACATGGTGTTAAATAACCTAATGTAATTCTGTATATTTGAATTATCTCTTTAATATTATCTGAGCTTAATAGCTCATGTTCTCTTTGTGTGAGTAAGAGGCAGATTCGTTTCTTCTTTTTGCTTATTGTCATTTATTCATTTAAGTTGGTATATATTTGATTCATATTTATTATTGAGGGAATCGAATGAAAAATAAAATAAAAATCAAATGAAATAAAAAAAACAAGTGCAACTCAAAAATGCATTGCTCTTTTCTGGCCTTAGAGACCTGCCCAGCTTGGGTCTCCCACCAGACGTAAAGCTTGTTTAGTTCTTCAGTTCACTGAGGCAAAAAAAAAAACACAATAAGTCACTCAGGAGGAAACAGAAAATAATAGATAATAAGAAGGAAAATTAAGGAAGGAAAGTTAAGATACTTCTTATCAGCTTGAACAACCAAAGTGGGAAGGGGGGACGGGGCTATCCGCTGACTGCAGACAGAGAAAATAACAGCAATGCGCAGCGAAAACTTCATTTATTTTTGAATGGTTAGATTTGAAGGGGCAAGGCATCTGTTTAAACCCTTGTCCAAATTATAGCTGGCCTAGCTCACACACATATATAACATTTTAACCTCATGAATGAATTAATGAATAAAGATTCATGACATGGATGAAGAGAAAAAAACCAAACCTTCTATGCCAAAAAGGATTAAGGCAGGTGTCACTCACGATCAGAAGTCAAAACTAAACCATTTCACTTAATTGCTTTGTGTTACTTATTTTTATTTGACTATTTTTACAATTCGAATAAACAAAAACATGCATGAATGATCGGCCTGTACGCATATATAAGGTTATGAATGAAATATGCTTCATATGGAGGAAAGTCGTGGTGTGACTGACTTTAGCCCTTTTATACAGATGACCTCCACCCCTCAATTTTGGGAGAGACCCAGAGACCCCACCTTTACCGCAAATAGGGTACCTGCAGCCTGCAGAGGCGCCAGTTTGACCGACACACAGTGACATGACACATAATCGAAAACAGTGGTTGTTTTTTTTTTTTCCCAAGCACTGTGCCGCCCCCCTTAGGTCATGAAAAGAAGTGCGCCAGAAGTCACCCATGCCTAAAAACGCCACTGCTGCTTCTCCATGCTGTCCATCGATGCCGTTTACCATCCTTCTTAGTAAAATTGTATTTTGCCGTACAAAGAGGATACATTTAATAATCGTTTTTAAAAGATGGTAAAACATAGATTTTGTTGCGCATTTTCCACCAGATATTTGCTAATTGCTTTTAACCTTTCATTATTTTCTATTTTGTAATTTAGAATAATATGAGTATAATAACTTGATTAACATTTTATGCTTTAAAAAAATACTGACAATCAAATAAACTTCAAAGAATAAACCTACAGAAATATGACACCAAAACGTACAATGTTTAGAAACATTTGTTTGATATTCTGCAGTGACAGGTCAGGTTGTATATGTCATGTAAAAACAAAGAAAAAAAATAGCAAATCAAAATCCAATGAGAACGAGAAACAACTACAGACAAAACTGGAAGCATTCAAAAAGGCTAGAGACACTAGAATAGGCACCGAGACTAGGTTTTGCCGGGAATAAACAAACAGTCAGGCGACGAGGAGCTGATCCACCACTCCTCTTATACTGGCCCAGCTCATCAGCGCCAACCAGGCGCACCTTGGGTGGAAGGAGCTCCAGCAGAGGAGGAGCACTGGTGACTCACACTGACAGTACCCCCCCCCCCCTCAAGGACTGCCACCCGGGGGTCCAGAAGATAAGGAAGAGGCTTCGAAGTCCTCAATCAATCTAGCGACGAAAGCCAAACCTGCTGACCAGGAGAGTTGGTGGGAGCCGGTGTGCGTCTCTGGTCAGCATATTTTTTGTTCAGGGCTGAGGATCGTTGTAGGGCCGAGATGGTCTCCTTCCAGATGTTTCGGATGCGGCGAATGTGATGATGAATGGAGGTCACCGAGATATCCCTTTCGTCGGCGGGGAACAGTGGTGGCTGGTATCCTAAGGAGATCTGGAAGGGAGACAAACCAGTGGCAGAAGAGATGTGTGAATTGTGAGCATACTCAACCCAGGGAAGGTGCTGGTTTCAGTCGGTCTGATGGGTGGAAGTGAGACATCGGAGAGCTGCCTCGACCTCCTGGATAAGTCGCTCTGTCTGACCGTTAGACTGCGGGTGGTTACCAGAAGTGAGACTGGTCTTGGCCCCCAGGGCTGCACAAAAATGTTTCCAAACTTGAGAAGCAAACTGGGGGCCATTGTCAGACAGGATATCTAGGGGTATGCCGTGTTGCCGGAAGACATGTTTTACCAGGAGTCGGGCAGTCTGGAAGGCAGAGGGTAACTTGCGGAGGGGAATGAGATGGTATGCTTTGGAGAAATGGTCTAAGATGGTGAGAATGGTGGACATACCTTGGGCGGATGGAAGGCCATTGATAAAATCAGCAGCGATGTGGGACCAGGGACGTTTGGGGATCTCGAGGGGCTGCAAAAGGCCAGTGGGGGGGTTTATTACCGGTCTTATTACGTGAACAGATGGGGGAGGCTAGAACGTAATCGATGACATCTTTGTGGAGGTTTGGCCACCAGAACCTACGGGAGATCAGAGCTACGGTCCGACAGGAACCAGGGTGACAGGAGAGGCGAGAAGTGTGGAACCAGTGAATGACTTGTGAACGGACTGAAGATGGTATATACATAGTCCTTTGGGGAACGGTCCGAGGGTCAGGTTCACGGAGGAGGGCGTTTTGGACGATGCCTTCGATCTCCCAGGGTATCGAGCCAACCATGCAGTCTGGAGAGATTATGGGAGCTGGAGCAGGGTGAGAATCATCAGGAGAGAACTGGCGGGAGAGGGCATCGGGCTTGACGTTTTTGGATCTTGGCCTGAAAGATATTGAGAGGTTAAATCCGTAGAAAAACAGAGACCAGCGAGATTGTCGGGGATTTAGACGTTTTGCAGATTTGATATATTCTAGATTGCGATGGTAGGTCGGTATAAACCAGCACTGGATGGTTAGCACCCTCCAGCCAATGACGCCATTCCTCTAGTGCAAGTTTAATAGCAAGGAGCTCTCGGTCTCCCACGTCGTAGTTGCGCTCTGCAGGGGATAGACGTCAGGAGAAGAAGGCACAGGGATGAAGCTTGTTGTCCTCCTCCAATCTCTGGGAGAGGATGGCTCCCACTACCAGGTCGGAGGCGTCGACCTCTTAAGTGAACTGTCGAGAGGGATCTGGTTCAACTAAAACTGGGGCTCGGGAAAAAAGGGTCTTGATTTCTTGAAAGGCTTGTTCGGCTTCGGGGGTCCAGAAGAAAGTTCTCTTAATTGAAGTTAGGGCTGTGAGTGGGGAAACGGTCTGACTGTAGTTATTTATGAAGCGACGATAAAAATTGGCAAAACCTAAAAAGCGTTGCAACTGTCGTCTTGAGTCTGGAGTGGGCCATTCTGTTACTGCGAGAACCTTGGTGGGGTCTGCTCGGATCTGCCCGCCCTCGAAGATGTAGCCGAGAAATATGATGGATGTTGGGTGAAACTCACATTTCTCGGCTTTGATGTAGAGGCGGTTCTGCAAGAGATGTTGAAGGACTAGACGGACGTGGGATCGGTGCTCGGTGGGATCTTTTGAAAAAATAAGAATGTCATTGAGATCAACAAAAACGAATATGTTGAGGAAGTCACGGAGAACGTCATTTATGAGGGATTGGAAAACAGATGGAGCATTACATAAACCAAAGGGCATAACTAAATATTCAAAATGTCCGAGGGGGGTATTGAAAGCTGTTTTCCACTCATCCCTCTGGCGAATACGGACGAGATGATAGGTGTTGCGGAAGTCTAATTTGGTGAATATGGTGGCGTTGTGAAGTGATTGGAAAGCTGCGGTGATGAGAGGTAATGGGTATTTGTTCTTAACGGTGATGTTGTTTAGACCCCTGTAGTCAATGCATGGTCGGAGCATCTTTCTTGGACACGAAGAAGAAGCCAGCCCCTAGGGGAGAAGAGGAGGACCTAATAATGCCAGCGCCGAAGGACTCGTTTATATAGGTCTCCATCCATTCCCGCTCCTTGTGGGAGATATTATAGAGACGACTGGAAGGCAATGGGGCTCCGGGAATAAGATCGATGGCGCAGTCATAAGGTCCGTGAGGGGGTAGGGAGCAGGCCTTAGTCTTGTTGAAGGCCTGCCTCAGGTCCAGATATTCCTCGGGGACATTACTGAGGTCCCGGGAATCGATGGAGACGTCCTCCTTGGGCTGGCTAGGAGGAACGGCGGCCTGGAGACAAGAGGAGAGACAGTTAGATGACAAGGAGGAAATGGAGCAATCTGACCAGTTGATGGTGGGGTTATGCTCCTGGAGCCAGTCAAACCCTAGCACTATATGAGGTTGATAGGAAGAAAAAACAAAAAAATATTCTTGATTCTTTATGGTTTCCGGAGATAACTAACTGTAGAGGACTGGTGATGTGGGTTATCTGAGGTAATGATCTGCCGTCAAGAGCGGCAACCTGGAGCGGGTTGTCAAGGGTTGAGTTGGGTAATTGTAACTGGTCAACGAGTACTTGGGCAACTAGAGATCTTTCACACCCGAAATCCATCAAAACGGACAGGTCAAAGGTTTTATGGTTATGGATCAGTGTGGCCGGAAGAAGAAGACGTGACTGGCTAGGACGATTGATTTGGTCCGTCTGTTGTCTAGCGCTTACAGACGGAAATTCTCGGGGAGTTTTTCCTTACGTAGGGTTGGACAATTGGCAATGTAATGACCTGGGGTTCCACAGTATAGGCACTCCCTCGACTGCACCCTCCGTTGCCGCTCCTCCGGGGTTAACCTGGTTCGTCCGATCTGTATGGGTTCCGGTCCGGGGGCGGCGATTTACGGGGTTCAGGGACAGTCCTGGGGGACGCTTCGAGAGGCTGGAATGAAGGCTGAACGACTGCGGGAGCCTGGCTGACAGAAATTCTGTGGTTTACCCTGAAACGGTCCCTTTCTCTCAGACGGCCATCAACACGTGCAGCCAGAGAAATAAACTCCTGTAGCGTATGGGGTTCATCAAACAAAGTGAGTTCATATTTCATTCGAGGCAAGAAAAAACGCGCTCTTTAAAGTGCGAGGGTCCCATTCCAACCTCAATGGCAAATTCTACCACTGTCTTGGAAACCTGTCTTATCTTCTGCATCTTACGGGAAACGGTCAAATAATCGGTCTCATTACCAAAAACCCTTATGAACTCCTCTCTTAAGTCATGAAAAGACAAACCAAACTCGGGATATCTATGGAAGCGAGATTCAGCCCATTTGAGCACTGTTTTGGACAATTCACCGATAACAAACGCTATGTTGGTGTCATCATTGAGAAATGAATGAGGCGAATGGGCAAAAACCAACAAACACTGCATCATAAACCACTCGAAGCGGCCAGCACTTCCGGAGTACCTCTCCGGAAATTGGAAGTGAGACCCCTCGGGGAACCGGAAACTCATGACCCGGAAGTGGCGCCCTCATACGGAGGGGGGGGGTGAGTTCAGAGGCTTTTGGAACCAGATTCTGGAGGATAGTTGTTAGTTGATTCAAAGTTTGATTTGTTGTAGCTTTTTGTTCTGATAATGACCGGAGAATGGACTCGTGAGAATGGAGCATGGCGGACTGATCTGAAATAACCCTCCTGAGAGTCTCCTGTGGGTCCGCTTGGCCTGAGTGTTCTGTCATGTTTTTTAAACTTCGGAACCACATCAAATGAGAACTCTCAGGAGATATTTACAAGGATTTTATTTAGATTGAGGTGGAGAAGGGAATCCAGCGGTGAGCAGCAACGGGCAAAGGGCAATGAGCGGCGAGGAACGGGAAACAGCAACGAGAGGCGAGGAAAGGGAAACAGCAGGGCGGCAGTAAACGGCAGGTAGCTGAGAACGTCTACGACGTGGGGGACCAGGAGCCTCTGAAGGTGAGGACAGGTAAGGTGAGGAAACAGCAATCGGTTGAGGAGAAATTAAGGGAACGATCTTACTTGGAGAGAGTGAACTATTGTCGCCAGGGAAGAGTGAGTGGTGAGTTTCTTTCAGCAGAGTCGGTGAGGCTGTAGTACAGAGGGGTAGTGCAGCTGATGGAGTATGCTGGAGCGGGCAGACCGAGCTGAGCCAAGAGGAGTGGGAACCAGATGACGAGGGTAACCAGAGAGGATCTTGAGGATGATGTGAGTTCTGGGGTGAAGGAAACCTGAGGTAAACACAACTGTGGTTAGAGGCGTGGGAAAAAAACAAAGTAGCAAATCAAAATCCAACGAGAACGAGAAACAACTAGAGACAAAACTGGAAGCATTCAAAAAGGCTAGAGACACTAGAATAGGCACTGAGACTAGGTTTTACCGGGAGTAAACAAACACTCAGGCGACGAGTAGCTGATCCACCACTCCTCTTATACTGGCCCAGCTCATCGGCGCCAACCAGGCGCACCTGGGGTGGAAGGAGCTCCAATAGAGGAGGAGCACTGGTGACCCCCCGTGGCCAACTCGAGAAGTCGCTGAAAGAAAACTCACACTGACAGTTTAACCTAAACATGTATCACAATTACCATTAATATGTTGCACCAATAATGGGTGTGCAGGCTTTAGGCAAATGACTGCATTTGTCATGTTTATCAAGGAGAGGTTTCCGTTCAGCTATAATATTTTATTTGGTTTTGGCACTTTTGTCAATAAATCTAGATTGATAAAATGGCCATACATCCATAGCTCTGTTTCCTCCAGATAGAGGTGAGCCTTAGTTGCATCATTGAAACGGAAACTTCTTGTAGAAATAATCGCATTATAGTTCTTTAGAAATGGTTATTAGTTGAATATCATAAGTTATATTGTAAAAATTTATATAGTTACTGTCACAGAATACAGAGCAGTTTCTTGATTTCAGGTACATTACAACACAGCATTGATGATAAATAGCACACTTTTCTTTATACTACCAAAGGAAGGCTTCGATTAAAACCTACCCTTTCTCTGAGCTTTCTCTCTCAAGGTAGGGGTAGCCATAGGTTACAGCTAAAGTCTTGGAAATATTGATCCATTTAGTTTTATTTATGATCCCCAAGTTGTTGGCTTGGGTGCGTCGGGGCCACCAGGGAACTATTAATATTTTATGAGAACGACAGCTTTCCGAGCAAACATCTTTGGTGCACATGCAGACGCTTGCACACCAACACATACGAGAATCCAAAGAAAAAAAAATTGCAGCTGAATCCAAGATGCTGGATAAACTTCAGAGTCTTTATTTCTGCTGAAGGGAACATCTTTGATTTCTGACTTGTCAGTTCCATACATTTTTACTATCTTCAGAGAAAAAGAAAGATCTGTATGTACTGGTTCAAAACTGCAACTTGTCATATTAGAACTCTGAACTGACAGTGCTCAGAGGGTAAGTTTACAAATGGGTCTCCTCAAAATAGTACTAGCTAGGTTTTGACACTAGTCTATTGACTACATGTTTACACAAGACACATCATGTGCATGAAGATGCTGTGACATTGAGGGAAAGAAAAAAAAAGATATGTAATGTGGAGAATAATTCACAAAGATTTATTTCACCCAGGTTTGCTGTTTGGTTTGAATACAAACTAAAAAGTGGAGCCTGTTCATCAGATAAAGTTGGAGTACCTAACTTGTCTGGAGTTATTGATTTTTACAGCCGTTCTGTTTGTTTACTCACAGGGAGTCTTAGTGCCTGATAGATTAAATGACTGCAACACAGGAGACATAAAACGCAGATGGAGCTGATGAAAAAGACAAATACACTTTTAGATTGAAGGCCAGTAAGAAATAATTTTATATTTTTCATTTAATATAGAAACCACTCTCTTTGTTTTTCTCTACTTAACATTGGATTGTCTATACCATTGTTTTAAATTTAAATGAAGATCATTTCTTGTAAGCACTACGTCAAAGTCAGTCCCTGGTAAAACTTCATTAGCATTTAGAAATAGGATGAGATCTAGCAAAACACATTTTGAAAGGCGTTAATGCATGCATTACACATTTGGAATAAAAATGCATCTGGATGGCATCTGGAGGCTTTCTGACTCACTTTGGCATTATGGTGCAAGTTGCAATTTTTGTTAAGAAAGGACCCAAAACATTAGTATGTTTAAAGAAAAATAGATTATCTAATTATTGACAGCATTTAAATAAGTAGTACCCCAATGTTCGGAAAGACAACTATGAATACAATAATGAATTCTGGAGTAGCATGTTGGCTAACAGCGTATGATCTAATTTTATCGTGACACCAGATTTGTAACAGAATAAATAGGTCGATATTAACAATCTAGGAGTGAATACATATGATTACATTTTGTAAGCAAGTTGCCTGCATAAAAAATAGTTTAAGGCACCATTCGTCTGCAGTAAGAAGAATACCTGAAACATTTATATTGCTGTTAGGTATTTAGTTACTGCTAAAGATCGGCATGCATCCTCCCCTATAATCGAAAATAGAGCTGGGAAGAAAAATATGTCTGAATCAACAGTAACCAGCCTAATTTGAAAATTCAAGACCCATCAGCAATGACACAAACTTTTATAAATTATACTGTAGATGCAGAGACAAAACGTCTTAAATGGAGCTCAAAAGTTTTTTTTTTTATAGTTCTACTTTAGAAGATAGGACATATTTTTCTGTATATAAGATCTATGATTTCTTTAAAGTAAAACAATAGCAAGAAATGAAGTATTTTTTTCTTTGTTTTAAGTAACAGTAAGTTATTCGCTTGTCCTCATTAAAATGATACCAGAAGCATTCTGTCCATTACTGCTTCACCTGCCTGTTGTATATTAAAAGGATTAGTTATCTGAAACTACAGAAAAAGAGAAGATGGTGCAATGAAGCCATCAAAGAGCATCAGTCAGGATTTTTGTATTGAAATCAGGGATGCGTTCATGTCAGTGGGAGCAGCCTTGGGGATAGTCTCCATGTTGTATTGCTGTAAAGTTAATGAGGAACACTAAGGGGTGCCTTTAATGTCTACAAAATAGTTTTTAATCTGGTATTTGTAGTGATGGCTCATGTTCAGGTTTCGTATGTCTACTTTTAAGAAAATTAAAGTTCACAATTTAGATAACTGCTGTTTACAGAGACAATGTTTATTATTTGATGTTGTGCAAATGGAAACAGAAAAAAACATGAATAAAATGTGTTGAAATGCCTCTATTAATGTGTCTGCTGGTTATTGAGATAGCCAGGGTAGGTGGGGGAACATGTTACACCTGAGGCACATTTCTAAGTCAACCATCAGAAATAATTTTTTCTGTTTTCATTCACTACACCGTCAGGAAATTAATTACACTGAAAATTGTATCTGAAATGAAAAGATAAAACTGAGTTCCAAATGCTCCAAGTTTCTTGGCTCTTAGACGATAATAATTTGAGCAATTAAAAAAACCCACATAGGTATGCCCGTGGACTTGCCGCACGTGTTGCTAAACTTTATATAAGTTAGAAACACTTGAAATGAGATGAGAAAACGTCTCTTTCCGTCTTGACAAATGAGAAAACCCGTTTACGTGTCCAGACAGACATCTTGATAAACAGACATTTCAGAGAAGTGCCTCAATTGATTACAGCCATCACACGCCGAATCAACAGCACATTTCTTTGGGGGTAATTTACAATCTTCCTCACGATTCTTGGCCAAACTTTAAGTCAGGATGCATTATAGGCTCGGCCCTGACATTTTAATCCCTCAGGGAAAATGAACTCAAGTGTGAAAGATCAGCTCGATACTGTAAATGAAACCTTCAAGGTTGAAAGCTAATTTTGTGCAAGATGCTTTAGCACTGAAATTCATGCAGTAGTGGTAGAATTTTTTATTTTTTAATCTAGACAAGGAAAAATTAAAGGACACTAACAACTGATTCCAGTTAATAGCAATGATTTTAAATGTTCTGTTAAAGCCGAAAGGTTAATTAACGATAAGGACATGCTGTTCCCTTAATTGCATTATTCATTTGGGTCTCGTTACAGTTGAAGAAATATAGATTAAAGTAGTCATGTTGAACCTTTATACTTCTTTGTTTGATGTATACATGTTCTGCTTTTAATAGACTTTTAATAGAGACTTTGTACCCAAAGTGAACTTATCTGAATGTAATGGTATTTCTTTTCCAAAAGGAGTAAAATAAGCAAATTTACTAGTTTTCTCAGCAGCCCTGTAAGCAAAGGGGGAATCTAGATGTTATTTTTTATTATTGGTTTGTTCTATGTTGGTTATCTCAGTGGCAATGTAGGTTTTAAACTTGACGACAATTGTTGCCAGTCAAAAACGGCAGGATCTAAATTTACACACATTCTGTAATCTGACTTGTATGGACATATAAACAACATTAACCTTAACAACTTATTAAAACAAGGCACCTTTTAAAACATGTGCATTAAGAACTGTTGTAGCTACATAGAGATATAATGCTTGTTAGGTCCCAAACTCTGATATCAAGAGACATTTTTTAGTTTTTTTATAATTACACTTCGGGGTGTCTGTCCTTTCCTTTGATTTGCAGAGTCACATTTACAACATAGAATCTCCTTTTTCTTAGTTGCGGGGTCTATGGAGTATGTTAATATCCTCCCTATCCTCCAGATTAGTCACCTCTGCTACTCCCCATCAAAGCAGTCACTCTCACAGTCTCTTTCAGTTGCATCTTTTTCATCTGTAAGGATGACTGTGATGTAGCACACAACATTTTGGGGTTACTTTAGATCTAGAAGATTTAAAACATTTGACACTTTAAAACTGTGTGGGGAAAAAACAGAAGATGAATTGGATAACCAGCCAGCATAGTGCTGTCTATGTGGTATGCCCAGCGGCCACAATTGGTGCCGTGTTTAGATTTTCACTTTTCAAATGCATGTTTACATGTTTGAAAATCTTTTAAAATTGGTCAGTGAGAAAATCTTTTTTTTCAGTAGTTTTGTTCTGTGGATTATGTACTTCGTTTTTCCAGTTACTTCAGCTATTTTTCATAAAAGTATATAGCTTTCATGACTTGGACTAAAGTTTATTGAGTGAGAATGCACACATTGATCACTAGATTTAGCTTGTTTGTTTGGTAATCACAAAGGTAGCTGTTTTATATGCAGCAGCCTTTACTTAATGCCATTTACATCCCATGGGGAAGGAAAAAAAAAGTTTGCCATTAAAAAGCTGTGATAATGATCCTTACCCATTAAACAATATCCATTAGATTTGGTGAAAGTCTACTCTCTGGGGTAATTTAGCAACAAAACAGCAGCAAAATACATTTGAATAAACAAACAAAAAAAAAAAACACAGGTCCATATTACCAATGTGCAGAAACACGGAGAGACCTCATAGTAACAGTTCTCACTTTATCTGGAATGCAGTTATAATACAATAACTTACTAAATCAATGTTTAAAAAGATGTTTTTAAAAAAAAAATCCTTCCTTATGTTTGATTTTCAATAGTTACATTGCGCAGACAATAACTAAATGTTTACTTGTATGTGTGTTTAGTCTACATCAAGGTAAAACAACAAACTATTCATTATGTGTCATGAACAGGCCTTCCAAAACTATAAACCTACCTGTGTGATTCTCATGATGTGTGTGGCGCCATACTTCCTAAAAATGGCTTTGTCCTCTCTCCTAAATATGAAAGCATACATCTTCATTACTTGGGCTGCTCCATTATTAAACTATCACTCACTTTGATTACAGATGTGGTATCTGATCATTAATCACCAGCAACAGAAACCTGCCACCTTCAAAAGTCTATTAGGAGTTAACAGTCCAGCAGTCCAGGTGATAACGCAATCCTGTGCCCATTTCAGCTCAGTGAGGAACAGAGGTGAATGGCAATTTAGCATCATGAGAGCCACACATCTATTTCTCTAATTTAATTGGAGACAAATTGGCTGAAAAGAAAAGACTGAATGTGCCTGATGTTGCAAAAGACTTTCCATTGGCATCAGAGAACTTCTTCGTCCAATACTTAAATCAAAAGCACATAAAGTCCGACAATAAAGTGACGGAGAAGCGGAAAAGTAAAGAAAAAGTGTTCCTCGAAACAAGATCCTATTTAACTGCTGTCATTTCAATTTAGGGTTCTCTTCACATAACAATTACTCATAGATTGGCCTGCAAAGAGAAATGACTGACACTTGCCCTCCTTGAGCAATAACATGTTGAATTGAATTGAGCTCTGAGCTGTCACATTAACATTTAGCTAGGCAAAATATCTACAGAGACCAAATAGAGACAATAAAATGGATGGAGAAGCCTTCAAAAAAAACAAAAAACAACATTCACAGAAGAGTATTTAGCTCCTGAGAATTTTCTGTTAACTGTTTTTCAACACTGAACCATCAGATTAGAACATTTACAAAAATATTCCACTGGATTAAAGGTTAGCTGTTTAAAGCAATGGCAATATTTCTGCAGTAACAAATATCAAGCTGACAATTAGCAGTTTTATGTTTCTCATTAATTAAATTATATTGGTGTTAAGTCAAAGATAATGATAAGCAATTTAACTTGGATACCACTCTCCTTCCTTCTGCTTCTGACTTGTTTGGCTGGTTTCACTGCAGCAACATAGCTGATACAAATGGAAAGATAGACACGGGAAAGCCTTCAGCGGCTCTTTAAGGTTTTATAGTAAAGCCTGCAGCAATGTGACAGTCAAGGATATTTATAAATCGGGAGCAGACAATTTGCATATCTTTAGAACCTTTCACTCTTGGAGGGTGAAAAAAGTACAAAGGAGACTAGAAAGTTGAGGGAGAGGGGGAGTGTCTAAGACGAGATTTGATCCTTGGTCAATAGACGTTGACTGAGTCTGTCGAAAGGGAAAGGTTAACGAGCATATGAACTCTAAAATGGGAGCTTAGGCTTACTATTAAATATATCTAGAGACATTGCCCATAAAGATATGTCCATTTTATCTACCTATAAATAGGAGAGTAATAAGATGGACTATTCATATCCCAGTTTTAACGTGCTTTTGAAGCTGTTGTACAAGCAAAGAAAAAGAAAAACATTCACACCTGAGCTGGATCTTTTGTGCTATCAGATCACTTCTGAGGCTCAGCAAGAAACTGCCTAAACGTTTCAAACCTTAAACTTAGACAAATATGTTACAGCCACTGGCCTTTAAAGGCTTAGCAGTCTTATTTTTTTAATGCATATTAAGATGTGGAATCACACTCTGCTGATTGGCTGCAAGGAGGCTGCAGAGAAGCAACTTGATTGGACTAACAGGAGATCACCAAACCAATCAGTGGTTGATAAGGCCCACCTGCACCCTCTAAAACACTCCTGGAAACTCCTTCCAGTGGGGGCAGCTTTTGGAAGAGGTTTTGACCAGCTGAGCCCCCACTTTGCCTTGTTTTAGAATATCGTGGAAGTTCACTTAAGCAGCTTTAAAGTGGTTTTACTGCTGACTACTTTGTTTTGTCCTGCAATTTGGCTTTGTTTAGCAGTTTGTTTTTGGAAAAGTTTTGGTTAAGTACCTTGTTTTGTTAACTCTAATAAGGTTCACTCCCTGTTAGTTTGTTTGGATTTTTGCATGGAACCTTTACTTTTGTAATAAACCTTTTTAAACTCAGCCCTTTATTATGTGTTTCCTCTGGACACATTTTTATGTTACCACCACTGAGACTGTATACTTTGGGGTTGTAACAAAAGGCCTTATGTTCTTATAAAAGCTGGGGAAAGTACTGGCATATGAAATTAAATGTATATTTTCTTATATCACACAAGACTGCTAAATGTCTTTAACCCCTTGATAGCTCCTCAGATTCATTAAAATCCAGTGTCCTTTTCTGTGCTTGTTTCTATTTGTACAAAACAAAATTAAAAGCTTAATTGAGTTGTATTTTGAACATTTTGAGTTGCTTCATATTTGACATTATTGACATATTCTCCCTGCAGATGTTGATGTTGATGTACTCTTACGCATGACACTTGACCACATGTTGCCTGCAGATTTATATATGATTTTTGTCTTATGCGAACATTGTAAATGCGAATGTGAATGTAAATCTAGTGTTAAAGCTGTCTGTTTATTTGGAACCATATATTTCATATGGATGACAAAATATCCAGAAAAAAAGAAATATCCAGAAATAAAAACCCTTTTTCATTCATTTTCTGAAGGTGTGCGTGTTAGGAACCAGGCAACTGCATAGCAGCAACACAGCGTGTTTAGGCACTTAGAAATATTGAAGATTGCTTTATTAAATTCAAACCAAGTTTCTGAATGGTGAATGCTTACTCATTTTAGGTTACTTTGAACATCATTTATTAATGTAGACAAGGCTGGATGGAGAATTTCAGAAAGTCTTAATTTGCCTGGATTTTTACACACAACAGTCTTATAAGTTTACTGAAAATATAAACAAAAACCTCCGCTGAGCAAGAATATTGTGGATGAAAACTACTAGTGGAGTAAGGTGAAAATGAAATACTATTTATTTTTAGAGTGAAATTACCCAATTTGGTCTTGCAAATGTGGTCACATTTAACTCTGGCAAATAAGGGTTAAGTACCCTGTAGCCCAGTATATGATAGAAGAAAGCTGAAGTCAGGCCCACTACTTTTCAATTGTAAGACAACTACAGCTTCAACAGAAAACCTTGAAACAGAGGGGCTATAGCAGCGGAGAACCACACTAGGCGGCACTCATATCAGCTAAGAACAGGAAACTGAGGTTACAGTTTGCACAGAATCCCCAAATTAGGGTAAAACCAATCATATCAACTGTGCCTACTCAAATAAGGTTATTAAAACATTAAAGTGTGTTTCCAATTTAGGTTATAATATTTAGGATTTGGAGTAAAAGCATGAAAATATGGATTCACCCATACTTTCATGCATCAGTTTAGGCTAGCAAAGGTGGAGTAATGGGGATAATTTCTTGCCATTCGATCTGTTTGAACCATTTAAATATACAACCAGGTATGGGTGAAGTGGAGTCAGGGCACTTACTATAGTTAATATAATTAACAGTGAAATACACATAACTTGTGAAATAAAGAATATTACCAATGGAAAGAATCACTTATTTTAGAACAGCGTTTAATGTCTTGAAAGTCTGTTTAAAACTGGATTGCGGTTTCATAATTTACAACAAGGACCAAGGAATAAACCTTACTCAAAAGTAATATGATAAATTTAAAGTAAGTTTTATTCAGCGTTGTTAGATTGTTTGATAAACATAACTTTTTTTATCGTGGAGAGTGAACTGGAAGACTAAATTACAATAAATACCCACTAAATTTAGGTTTATAGGTAACTGTGCTTATTGTGCAGATTACTGTTCCCTTTGTTCATTCTGGCTTTTAGTGGCTATCAACATTAGTGGGTTAATTAAATTAAATGATCTCCCCATTTAGTAAATCAGGCATTTGCTTCTCAACAGACATATATTTCCTTAAATAAGCAATATGCAGTGTTCCTTTGTTTGTGCCAAAATTTTTCTTCTTGTTAACAAGAGAACGTGTATGGTTGTCAGAAAGTGTAAGGTAAAGTAGAAGAAAGGAAGACAAACTCATAAATTATTATGTTTAGAAATCTCAGCTCTTCTAACTACCTCTGTAATCTTATAATCATTGAAAAAAGACTACCATACAGAAACCCTAAGATGGAATTATACTTAACATTTTGGGTTCACATGCAAAAAATACAGTGTTTTAGAAAATTACATTATATGCAATCAATACAGTCTAGCTGCAATCTTACTTGACACAGTTTTAGCTGTCGTACAAAAAGCTGCCACTGTAGTTTTCTTCACCATTTTTAAACCGGACTTCCAAACTACATGACCTGATGTTAGTTAGCATGTTTTATTATTTAGCTGTGGCTCCTTGAAATTAGTTTTTGGATTTTGACATAAAGCTGTTCATCGGTGTGTGATTTTGACTTTAATACTTAGTGTAATTCAATGGTAAATGGATTGTCTTAGGATCTTGCACCTAAAACTACTGCATTACTCATAAACTGGTTAAAGAGTTAGTGGACCGAAATCTTGAATTTAACTGGATTGAAAGTGAACAGCAGATCTCAGTCTGGAATCTTTCAGGAAATTTCGTATGAGTTGTTTGGTAATTAATGGTAACGAGTGCATGTGAAAGACTGAAATGGAGAAGAGACAGCTCATTAATAATACAGAGTTATGTCTCACCATCGCTCATCCCTATAATGTGTAGTTTTCTACATTAAATGAGAACCAATCGGCTTTCTATCCTCATCAACCTTCCGATGCTGCTTCTCCACAGCTCCCTGCCTCCCCGAGCCAATTAATGTGGACGTGGAGAATACTTTTTAGCTGCATCCTTTCATACAATTCTAACACTTATTTGAGAAGTAACTGCAAGTGCTATAGACTTCAGTAAAATCAATAGAGCTGAGATGCCCTTTTAAGTCTTGATGGTGTATGGCAATGTGTTTTTGTTTGATCCTTATGATTCTGCAGAGAATGGAAAAAGTGAAGGGAAAAGAGTACGGAAATTGGTGGCAGAGGAATGTCTTTTTCATCAGGTCCTTTATCGTTGTGTGAATACCCGCACACAAAATAAATAAGGCCATGCGTGTGTTCTCTTCAGGAGCCACGGTAATGAACACTGCAACATTTTTCTTCTGAGCCTAAATGGTCTGTCACATGCTTAATGTAACAAGACAGACTGTGCAGAACAACTGGACAGCACACATGAAACTCTAGGCAAGTTAATTTAGTATTCCAGTTTTTAGGTTTCTGCCTGACTGTTAAGGAAACATACATCCATGTATTCTAAAAAATCATAACTATGTCACTTTAAGTTGGTTAGGTTAGAATATCATAGTGATGGTTACTTGGTATTTGGAAGTTGATTGTAGAAATTTGTAAATAAAAATAAGCGAAATGAGTTATTCAAACATCGTATCAGAAGCTCTTTTATATCAAGGACATCAAAGAAGCATCATTGAAAAAATGAAAATAAATTGCCGTCAACAAAGTTACAATTTTAATGCATTTTTAAGAGTGGAGCAAAAAAATAAATAAACTGAAATATCAACAAAATAAACAGTTTTGCTTTCATAATACAGGTTAAAAGTGTAAAACACAATTATCCATACAAATGTTTAGACTGTGGGTTTTTAATATTTCATCATTCAGTGCTACTGAAAACTCAAAATGAAACTCCTCCTCTGAATCACAACGGCCATTAGAATTGTTTTCTGAATGTCAATATGAAGCCCAACAGATTTACTTTAACAAGTGGAGCATGAAGGCTTCCATTCCATTGCTTCACTTTAAACATTTTGAGACAAAACTAATTGCTTTGGGGTTATATCAAATGTAAAGGAAAATAGTGAAGAATAGTGCAACAGGAGAACCTAAACCCAACGCTTACTGGAACACACGGGATGGTCCATGAGAGTGAACAGACCAAGGAAGGCCCACCCTGACAGATAAACAGGCAAACAAAAACTACACATGAACAGAACTGACTTAACTGCAGTCACCTGCTACAGACTAACATAATGCTAAATTAAGTTTTAACAGTAATAACTGCATTTTTGTATAAAGTAAGGACATTGAAAATAGTTGATTTTAAGTTTTCTTAATGACATCAAACACAAACGCCCATTTGAATTTTTAGGCCTGCAAAAAGTGTTTACTAAGATGAACGCTTATAACTCAGTTTCATTTTGAGCAATATCAAGAACCATGAATGTCTTCAAAGGAATAAAACTACATATTAACAAACTGTTAAAATATTAATAAATACCTATCTCTGCATTTGAGGAGCATTTCTTAAATTGGAATAATATGTAACATCTTTTCACCTTCATGGAAGTTGGCAGAACGGATAAAAACTGCTTTGATCATATAGATAAAATTATATTTATGCACAGCTTCAATGTTCTATTTATTTGGCCCTCTGGTGTGGAAGCCCTCATAAACAGTTATGGCAGGCTGGATTAAGCCCCTTAGCTCTTAATTTTGAAACAAAATTGTGAGGAACAAAGTCCACTATATGCCACTTTGATGTTATCATCACCATATCCTAAAAGCAATTAACATTCTGACAATCACCTGTCGTTGTCAACAGTCGTTGTTTTTCTGCTGCTGAATCTATCTGTGTGTTGTGCTCTCGAGGAAGTCTGAACTGCACAGTGTGGAAATTTCTCTTCTCTTCTTTCAAAGTGTTAATGTGACAGAAATTTTTTTATATATATATGTGCCAAAACTTAGCAGGTTCCTTAATTGGCAATGTTGAATAACTATCTGTTTCTTGTAAACATTGATCACATTGGCCAATAACCAATAACAAATGAATGTGAACACCCAAATAAACCCTTGAGCAGATGGTAATTTCCATACTGACGAATTGAGTTAGATACTCAAGAAAAAATTCATTTTAAAAATGTAAAGCCCCCTATGTAACATATGGCATCTTTAATTCAACTAGTATATTTAGCAAACAAATGATAAATGATTATCAGGATTATCTCCCCGAGGGGAGACGTATCCACAGTGTGTGAACTGGTAAATAGGTATAAATCTATGAATGGGTGAATAACTTACTGCAGTGTAAAGTGGTTTGGAGTCCCCAGACTTGATTAAACACTAGGCAAATGCAGGCTATTTATAGCAAGAGAGACGGGAGCCACCATTTATTTTACAAAAGACATTCACCTAAAAATGTGTTCATAACCTGTCCCTAACACTGAATTTTGTATTGGTTCTGTAGATACTAAACTACCACTTTACATGTTATATTGAAACTTATACCTGTTTTTGAAGCCCATCACTCTGCAAATGTCCCTTAGTAAATACTCCTACCTATATAAATTGTCACATAAGCTGCAGCTTGTCTGCCATCAAAAGCTGAGTAAACTTGACGTTGCAACAGGCTTTGATCTATGCAGCACCATTAAAGGCATTATACTTTTGCTTTTTTAAGTACAGTAGTTGGTTTAAAATTATCACTGTAAACTCAGATGGATGGAGTCTGCAGCTTAAAATGACATTGCTCAACATTACAACATGGACATGGTTTAGGTGGGAAAACCTGCTCAGGATCAGAAGGCATGTTAACTGCCCTTTTGTTCCCTGTGTAACTCATTGCTGCACGAAAAGTATGCCATGATTTGGGTAACATAAATAAAACCTTTCAAGATAGTAATTGTGTGCTAAAATATTTTTTTTCAAATCAGATCTATGATTATTTTTATAGTACCATATTGGAATAATGTGAAGATTTTCGTAATACAATGGAGAAACTGCAATGTGTTTTAAATATATTTTAAGTTTGTTAATGTATTATTTAATATGACTATATAATAGGCACCAAAGAACGTTTGGCTTTTGGGAAAGTACTGTTTTGTGTTTTCTTTCTGCATGATAAAAGTTTAGTGTTTCTTGCTTATTTAAGCTTTGAGTTCACAATTACAGGCATTATAATAATTTCAGATACACACCATGGGTAATTGTACAAGTGGAACGGGAAAAATACATTGGCTGCTTGCCAACATGTCTGCTTGTCTGCTGCTCATAACTGATATGCACGTCTATTGGTGCCTTTGTCAGTTTTGAAATGAGCTGGACGAGTATGCGTTCATACTTCTGTCCAATTTTGAAACCTAACTCATAAAACTATATTGGTACAAATGCGGAATTTGAACCGTTTAGTTAACTGTCCTGATACTAAATTAAAATTCCTGTCAGAAAAATCAAAAATTCCTCGACAACATGATAGAACACATCTTTGTTTTGTCATGTGGGTTTTTCATCTCAGCATAGAAATACACTGGTGTCAGTCAAAAAATGTGTAAAACAGTGTCCTTCTGATTGTCTTACTTCTGCATGAAGAAACTCAAGAAACTATTGAAGACCCACCTCTTCAAAGAGCATCTCGCTTACTCATACCTCTATGACCCCTTTACCACTTTCCCTTTACTTCCCTCTCTTTGCTGTCGTCACTAACTCTGACTAGGGATTTTTCTCTAGATACCTTATGGTCAGATTGATAAAAAGTGTAACATTGTGTCTACCTTGTAAGTCGCTTTGGATAAAAGCTTCTCCTAAAAGCATAAAAATAAACATAAGCAGCATGACTTCAACAACATGCTTTTATAATGAGCACGATTCAAAAGAAGAAAAAAAAAAATAGCTAACATCAAAAAAACATAACTATTTTTTTTCTACAGTTTCATTTATCAAGTATAATGATAACGATTTTGATATTGAAATGTTGATTCATTGAATTGTTTAGTGGAATGCTTAAATGCATTTTAGTCTAGGATTCCTTCACATGAATTACAATAACATGCAGCATCAGGGAAATCAGCCTGCTAAAATGTTAAGGAAGGTGCCTGCTTAGCTTCCTTCATCAGACCTAGACATTTGGGTCTGATATCCATCCATCCATCCATCCATCCATCCATTTTCCAACCCGCTTATCCTCGGGTTAGAGGCAAGGGTACACCCTGGACAGGTTGCCAGTGTGTCTATTAACCTCCCTTTGAAAATACTCAGTATCTCAATAGGGTTCAGGATAAGCGTTTATGTCCAGAATCATCAATGTGTTTGGGGGCTTAAAATAGCTGTAAATTCTGTGCCGCTCTACTCTTCCTCTCAACTCTGGGACCTTGATAATTAAATAGTAATAACAATTTAATTTAAAACAAAAAACAACAAAAAAACCTATGTGAACTACTGAGCAACAGTCTAGTCCTTATTCTCTTTAGCCCAGATAAAGGACACTAATGTTGTATCTGAGTCTGTAGTGACTTCAAAGAAGCTGTCATGTCCTGCAAACATCTGTCTACAGTGTCATATTTTATACCTTCCTAATCCCACTAAAAACTCTCAAATGCCTCTCGCCCATTGTAAACTGGAGATAGGCACCAGCATACCCACCCGACCCTAATAGGGACAAAGGGACACAGAAAATGGATGGATGGATGGGTTTTGTCTCAAAAAATGTGTACAAGCGATACTTACATCCAAACAATAAATCAGACCTATTTGGATAAGGATTTGATGCTTGTACTTTGCCATGTCCATACTTCAACAAATACTCTAATTTGGCCTAGATGCAGTAAAGGCACAGTGTGTTTTTTCCTCAGTCATCTGTGATACTTGACTTGACTTGACTGTGATATTTGACTTCCTTTATGTTAAATGCATCACACTGAACAAACCTCCTAGGGAACACGGAGCTCTGCTAAAAGAAAAACGCTCTGACATCAAACTTTGTGTCTAAGGCAAATATGATTTATGTGTGATGTGAGTTTAATGGCTTGTGGAGTGGAGAACAATTTCATTTTCAGAAGTGTGGCTTCAAGTTTGAAATGCATGCAAGGAAAAAAACAAAAAAAGAACAAAATTGTAACAAAGAGACAATTCCTTTCACTGTTACAGTCCTCACCTGTACCAATCCAGTCCTCTGTCATAGTTTCTGTCAAAAAAGTGTGGCTCTGTTCCCAGTGCGCGCACATCTGGATGTATCCGGATGAACTCCAGCACCGCCCTGGTCCCCCCCTTCTTCACGCCGACTATGAGCGCGTTGGGAAGCTTCTTGTTCCCATACTTCAGTGACACGCTCATATTTTTCAAACTGGCGTCAGTCCCAGGAGCGCCGGGGGAAGCCGGAGCTTTGCCTCGGTCGCTCGATCCTCGCTGTAGAGCAGACCTGACATCCAGCGGGGCGCAATTGTCCAGTTTGCCGAGAAGTTTCTTCCCTGCCGCGTTCTTGTTGGGCGGGCAGCGTTTCCCGTCGTAAGCCTGGTAGGTCATGACTGAGCCGCGATCGAAGACGATGTTGTAGCACAAGTACGCGCAGGATAGGAACAAGGTGAATACGAAGGCGAACCTAGCGCTGACTCTGTACGCAGACGTGAGGAGCGTTCGCGCCATGTCTCCATGGGTTCAAAGCGCTGCATGGTTATCCATCGGAGTTTTGCTCTCCTGTGGGTCTGGCTGGGAATTGTACAGCTTCAAAAGTGAGACAGAGCAGTGCGTCTGTTCGATGGGGTTTGATTTTTACCCCCCCCCCCCCCCC
>JAVLVB010001098.1:564040-595947 GCA_032876305.1 Orestias chungarensis
CATCAGTGTTTCTGGTCGCCTCCTCATCCCTCCTCTTTCTCTCATGCTGGAGTGTAGAAGTTATAGAGACTTTCAGATCCCAGAAACGTTCAATCGGCCTTCTGACAGTCACTCACAACATCATTAATCTCCTGAAAATGACATAATAATATAATATAATAATAAACAGGTTGAATTTTCACCTATAGGGACTTAATCCCTTGTATGGAAGAGGATTAGGGCCACTGAATAAAATGCAATCTCAGAATTCTGACTTTATTATTTAGATGTAGGAAAAGGACAGCAGGGTTAGCAACAAACGTTTATTTTGTTGTTGTTTTTTTACTTGAGTTTGAAATGTTACCGACTCATTTACTGTTGGTTATTAAATTAATTTTCAATTGATAGAACTGGACCTTTTTTGCTTTTATTAGCGTCTTCTTTTCCTGACAGTTCTAATTAAATTAAGGAACATCTTACCTCTTGTATCTGGGGAAAAAAAAGCAGACTATTTTGTCTGCCAATTTCTGCAGTGTAGCTGAATGCATGTTTGCCTTTCACTTGAAACAGAATGCTTCATCAAGGCTTGAAGGTATCCACAGTTTCTAAACACTCTGGCATTATTCCGGCCATAGAAAGGCATAATCAAACTTGATCTTCTGTGTTGCTATAGTTCAAGGTGAATGCAAACTTGAATGCAAAGTTTTCTGCTCCTTTCACTCCAATAGTTTCATTTAGTTTTGAGGGAATATTACCATTTATGACAGCACAGTGCCTCTTCACATTTTAATGACTGCTTTAGTTAAGATTTACATAAACTAGTATGCTGCTATTATGGCCTAGTTTTAGTTTTTAAAGGAAATATCCAATGAATATGATTATTTTCCACCTTTTGACAATAAAACAATTGTTGGTCTGCTATAATTTATCTAATTCTCAACAATCATGTGCTGTTAATTTGCTAATTTGTTAATTTCTGGAGACATGGTAATCCCAAAATGCAACTGATTGTTGCTGTTTTCAAGCAATAATCTTGGGAGACTTCTTGTGTTTAACGCCATTTCCATATTTCTCAATGAATGTGGTGACAAAATAGAGTTTATGTCCTCCTCTTCTGTTATACCTATATCCAGTGTTTGTTCCTAATGATTTCCAGACTAATGATTCAGACTAAAGATCAGACACTTCTACCTAAATGGCATGCTCTATTGTCTTTTACATTTAGAAGAGTAGACTCTGTGTCATATCAGAAACTACATAAAAAGAGATTAAATTACTACTAGGTTTTAGAAGTGTCAATGTAACCTCAAAGCATGAAAAAACTTTAGCAACCGTTTATTACGACCTCTTTTATAGACATTATTATAACCAGACTCTTTATTTGATCGTATACTTGCTTGATCCAATGTATAACAACATGGTATTCTGTGTAAGGGGTTAAGTAGGATGCTAGATGGTTTTGTGTAATGAAGTGGATAATCTGGAAAAAAAATAAAAGAAAACTGCTACTCTGATGTCTGTTGTTCCTGCAAGAAAAGCTTCTAATTTTATTTTAAGTTGCGGAACTGCGTGATAGGTTTTGTTGCAGAACGTGAGACATGACAGTTTCAGAGCAGTATACTGACTTTCAAGCTTTTGCCGTTTCTTTCTCATTCATAAGAATGTGTTAAATACATACTGCATTGGAACAGCTGTTAAATAACTTACATTTTAGGTGACTGCTGTGTCCTAATAGCCATCCCTTCTCAATGATGTAATTTTAGTGTGGCTTTACTGCCAGCTGGGCTTAAGCTAAAACTCATGTTTCTTTAAAAATCATAAAGAATATGCAACCCTGCTAAGCAGGGCACGATGTGTCATAAGGAACCATGTTTCCTTTTCACATGATCAAACAAGTCATATCTGTATATTGTACTTCGTGTTTATTTTATTATTATTGATAAGAGAGTGGGGCCAGTTTTGTACAACTATATTAAACCATTCAACCCACTTTCTATTGAAGAAATATGAGGATGAGTGTTTGGGAATATTTTAGGTCCAAATCCACAGAAAAACTTGGAAAAAGAAGTAAACATGAAGTGAAGGATAATGAGGAGATAATGAGGCCCCAAATTCAAGAAAGAGAGTTGAGGGGCCCCACTTATAATTTGCAATTAAAGATGACTTCATCTGTCTTACTCGTTTGATGTAAAGTCTGACCAAAAACACTAGTTAACCGAACAAACAAAAGGTTGTGTGAAGAAAAAAAAGAGCCATTGTTGGCTACAATTTAACGCAAACCTACAAAAATAAAAACCTGCAAAAGTGTTTGTAGCTGGTCAAGTTGTAAAAATGCTTTATATAAGAGCAAAGAGGTAGAGGTACGTTAGGCGCATTAATCATTTGATTGTATTCCTTTCCCTTTGTGCAGCTTATATCCTCTTAATAGCACTGCCCTAAATTAATTGACAATGAAAATGTTTGGACTATTTTAAAAAGGCAAGTTCTGTCAAGAAAAAAAATAAAAAAAAATAAGTAAATCTGTAAACAAAGTATGTCAAAACTACTGTGGAAAAAAGGGTGTGGTTGCTAAGACCCGCTTAACCAAATAATAGTGGGTGTGTATGCACAAAATAGAGTAGAATTGTTAGAAAATACCTCAGGGTAAATTGATGTAATTTGTTGTTTAATAGTATAATACAAATTTCATTTAAACACATTGTTAATAATACAATTAAAGAGTGTTCTTAAAGTGCCACACCATTTCATGTTAACACATTAGTTCCACCATTGATGATATATTTTGTTCCCTTGTACAAATTGCATTAACACTACAAATCCGACAATCTGACATATCTTTTTTTTTTCTGGTCTGCACCTACCTCCTGCGAATTAGCTGTTGATCTGCACAGAAAAGACAAGATGAACAAAAGCCACACGGCGACTAAAGGCCGTTGAACAGCAGGTTACCTCTCTCCTCGTCAACCACAATGCCAGATAATTGTTCCTGACATTCTGCCTTTGTTCATTTTTTATTTTTTTTATATCCAAACTAGTCTGATGCTTCATTTGCTTTAGTTTTTTTTTTATAAACATATCTCACAAGTTTGCAAATGCCCAGTTTTTTGCCGTCTGGTCCGATATTCACTATATAAAAAAATAAAAATCAGCTAATTAGAGCACAGTTGGCTTTGACGTTGCTCAGTGGTTTAGCGTAATGTAGAGAAGGTCTGATACCTTTGAATGAGGAGAAAATTTTTGATCCTCAGAAAGGCTTTCCACTTACTAAATAACAGAATCCTATGCATTTTTTAATTAAATTACATAAAATCCCAAAGAACAGAATTTATTTTGGAGTATTTTAGAAAATAGTTCTACATTCTTTGACATATTACTTTTAAGATAAACACAGAATTGTCTCAAAATGCACATTTTTACGATTCCTTTAAAGCCAACATATTTTATGAAGTAGGTCTTATGATTGACAGCTACCTTCAGAGGAGAACATCAGTGTTAAAAATCAAACCATCTATTTTGTTCAGGTTATCCGGAACACAGCTGCTTATTGATTTTGACAAAGACAGGGCAGACGGATTTTTGTGAGTTTTATTTGGATCTCGTTGTCACAGACAAAGAGTCTCCTCGGTCGATGATTGATCACTGTGTTTGGAGTGCTGCACCCCCCGTTTCGGCGGTCCAAATGCAACGCGCTTTATTGATGGCTGTGAAGTGGATTTCAATGTCTTCACAGTGGCTCTCAGATTTGTGTTCAGTGACTGCATCACGGCGTCTTCGTTCCAGTTGGCCAACACACTGACGGCAAACCACAAACAGCTATGAGCTCACAAGTCCTGAATCAAGCTGAAATGAGAACCTTCTGTCTTATATAGGCCAGTATATCACAGACCACTCAGCCCGAGGAAGACTGAAAAACCCACTCATAATGACGCTGGGCTTTATAAATCTGTGTGTAAATAATCACGCTGCTGCCGCCATGTCTTTGATGTCACCCAATTTAAAATGAATACATCAACACTGACTGTGTCGTAATTAATATTTACATTTTACATTTACATTTATGCATTTAGCAGACGCTTTTATCCAAAGCGACTTACAAAAAAAGGGTTTAACATTGAATTACGACGCAATTTATTCAGTTACCTGCATTATGCTAGGAGAGGATTTAACATTAATGATGACACTCATTTATAGCATTTAGGTAAACACAGGCGGCCCAAGTACCATACATTGAGTGCTAAATAATATCAGGGGGGGTAATAAGTGCATTTAGATCTTTCAGGGCAAGAGATACTCTCGGAAGAGCTGGGTCTTCAAGGATTTCTTGAAGGTGGAAAGAGAATCTGATGCTCTGGTATTGCACGTAAGATCGTTCCACCAGCTAGGAACTGCGAATGAGAAGAGTTGACCTGCGCGGGGTTTTGGTCGCGTTAGTTTGCGCTCCTTGGAGGAACGGAGCAGGCGGGCAGTGACGTTAGGCTTTAAGAGGGTGTTGAGGTTGACAGGCGTTGATCCATCAAACACTCTGTATATTTACAACCGACAGTTAAATAAAAAACCCTAATTGCTTAAAACACGAGTTGGTACTTTAAAGCACACTTCTTGTAGATGTTCCAATATTTCATTCCCTCTTGTCTAATTTATGACTCCAGGAGTTAATTAAAAGCCACAAATATTGATTGAAATGTCTTGTAGCATTTTGTATCCAACCAAGAGGAGGATATTTAATTAGGCAATGTTCCGCTTTGAGCGAAACTGTAGATTACACAATTTTCACAGAAATGAGCCTGGGCACATGATCAGAGTTTATTCATAAATGTTTCTACTTTAATCATGCCATCAACCAAATTAACATTACAAGGGGTGGGGGGGAATCAGAAGGAATTACATGTGTCTGAAATGTTTCCAAAGACTTTGGTGTTCAAGTTTATCTTTGTGGATCATATAAGGGCAAAGAACAGAAGACTTTAGGATGCAGTGTAATCTTGTTTAGTCAGAGTTATTAGAGTAAACTAGTGTCTACTTGAATAAGATATTTACTGAGGACTTTTGTAAGCATAGAAACATGTAATGTTTTGGGCATGAAAAGGACGGTGATATGAGAACAAAATGTAAAAAATATAAAAACTGCCTAATCGAGGCTCTCTTTATCAGTTTAGCTCTGATTAAAAGTATGTCAATCACTCTCAAAATATTTCAGTAGAGATTTTGTTTGATTTAAAATGACTTTTAAAGTGGCTTTCAATCTGGGTATAGCTCAGTGTGAGTCCTTTTATTTTTTTAGTGTTGATTCAGTCTGTTGAACTCTCCTGATCTCTCTGCAGCTTTTGATACCATTAACCCTAATGTTCTCTCATGACAACTTAAAAATTGGAATTAAAATAATTTAACAACATGCTTGGCCAATTTGCATGATTTTAGTTCTGATTCCTTTCCTCAATTGTTTAGAGGTTTAACGTTTTTGCTTCGTCTCAGCCAGAGACTCCATCATTGTCTAGTGTTACAATAATCAGAGTTCTGTCATTGGAGACCATTTGCTTTTAATAGCTGCATTCCTATTATCAAGCTTAGATTTGTACATTTGTATCCTGTTTTAGTAGGGATATATTATGATCAGGTTCTCCTAATAGATTATATACAAAGTAGTAGCCCCAAGGTATCCATTTAAAAGTTTTTGTTTCCTCCTCAACTTTACCACCAGCCTAACATCCAAAATGCTGAGCGCATTATCTGGTGTGACCCAGGTGACTCAGATGAGCAGAGCACCTATCTGTCTGTATCCGTACATGAATTTTTAAAGATATCTGATACCAACTCCCCTACAGCATACGCTTCCTTTAGCAGTAATTCTAGAGCTTCCAGAGAAGCCTCGCAGGTCATCAGACATCACAGCACTGCACCGTTCTGTCTGTGGAGAAGGAAGGCGCTTTACTGTTACACCGATTTTTACTGTAACAACAAAAAATGCAGGAAATGGGTTTTTGTAGAAATGACACTGCAATGCCTGAAATGCCAAGTGCTGCAATAAGCTTCCAGAACTCATTTCTGTTGTTAATACAAAATTTACATTGTTGTAAAAGTATCACCTCTTTGCATTATTATATATAAATCAAAAACTTGTTTTATTAAGTCAAAAAAGAACAAAAGTTTTCTCTATAGACGACATAAACAACAATGTTTGAACTGAGAATCCATATGGACTTTCAGAGCACTTCACCGTATCCATTGTTAAAGTGTAAGGAGGAAATTTTACAGCGCTCAAAATTTCTGCTGTATTCATAATTTATGTTTAAATCCTTCTTGGTCCCAACTACATATTCAGATCTCATTTGCTGTTATCTGTGCAGACTCGCCACCTTTATCCTCAAGGAATCTGGTCTCAATTAAATATCTTATTGGGATTTGGAGGAGGATTTGAGAGGGAATGTGACTGACAGCGACTGAGAAAAAAAAGACAGCAGCAACAATACGTGTCTTCAACAGACGGTGGAGGAATAAATTGGCATGATTTTTTTTTCTGCTTCATTTTTAGTGTCACTGGGATCATGTTCCATTTACTAAATTCTCACAAGGGAATTTTGTTAATTTCTCTAGTATATAGAGGTTCAGAAACAAATATTTAAAAATGATGTCTGTAAAAACTAATAATATATCAACAACTTTTTAATAAACACTATTCTGCAAATAGTGCAATACAAGTTCAGATGTTATTTAGTAATACGAGACGATTTTCATGATTGGTTGATTCATTGTGATTTGTGTTGCAGAACTTGAGTGTTCAAAAGTTCTGCCAAAGCCTCATTAGACCAATCAGAAATAAAGCATTTGTATCTTGTGTATAATACCAACAAAACAGAAGACTGATTAGATAATAATTAAAAGTTGGAAGAGTAAAATAAATGATATGAAACATATATTTAGGTTGTACTTCAGAACAGTAAATGCCTTATTATCTCAAAGGGATTTTACTCCAGAAATGCAAGTGAATTTCCCATGAAAGAGTCTAAATCAATTGTAGTATGAGGTTAAATCATCACATTGCATATCCATGAAAATTATTATTATTTAAAAGTCTTAAACTTAGAAACATGCCTGAATCCTGCTGATGGTAATGACTTTTTCTTTTATTATGGAGTTGTGTACTGATTCTAAATTGTAATTTAACACCATACTTTATTTGTACAAATCCAAATATACCTAAAAAGCATCTGAAAGGGTTTAAAATTCAAGCTAAAATGATCATAAAAATATAAATCTAAACCTATAAGCCTGGCAGATTTAGACTTCAAGGTATTTTCCTGCCATCAAGCTGGTTTTGTTCATTTCTTTCTTTATAAAATGGCAAAACTAATAAACAATTTAACAATGGCTCCACTAATCAATATTTTTAAAGCAATATTTTTAAGCTCTTTTTCCCCCTCACAGATTCAGTATTAGGTCAGGAGTTTGGCTGAACCACTACAAAATTAAGTTCAGTCACATGAAATATGTTTGTCCAATTAAAAGACTAAACCACTATAAATAATGTCTGAAATTTACTGCATCTATCTGTGTATTTATGCATTTTTACTTGGGAATATTTGCAAATTACTGCAAATTAACAGGAATTTCCAATGTGGTGTAGTATAAATACATGACACTATATTTGCTGAGTTAGAGCCATCCATTTTGAGTCCTATATGACCTTTTATATTTCAAGTATAATAGTACTCCACACTAGTAGTAGACTTGATGTCATAATGTAGAAACTATAACACAGTTCCTTATTGCCTGTCTCAGTCAAGCTGAACGCATCGTGTTTGAAGAAGATGGCAACTAAGAGGATCCAGAAGATGGAGCTGACACATCCAGAGAGCGCTGGCTGTGACGTGACTCCGCTAAATCTTGAATCTTTGCCTCACTAGCAGAGTAAGACGGCTTTTGAAATGAGTTGAAAGAACTTAAATCTGATGATGACTGGCTGCACCTCTTCATCTGTGACTATGAATGTGTGTATGTAGCATACCTGGAAGTGCTGCTGTTTCAAATTTCCTCCAAAGCAGCCTGAGATTAAAATCAGATACTCGTGTGGGAATGCAGTCTAATACATATAGAGTAAATAAATTATTCTAATGCTTCACTTCAGAAATCAGCTACATCAATATTGATAATTCTTGTTTTTAAATAACAAATTTACCTTTATGATCTGTGTGCACAGATGAGGCAGCATGGGTTTGTTGCATAGGCAAAATAGTAAATACATAACTCTGGTCTAAAGGGAAAAAATCTATTTCAATATTAACATCTTTAGGCATATTTGGCACAAAAAAAATAGATTGTTAAATTATATCTTACAATCAATTAAAATAAAACTGTTAATCATACAAAACTATAACTGACTTCCAAGCTTTTGCTCTTATTGGTTAACATTTGTCTATTTTCTAGCTTTAAGTTTGACTTGAAAATAATATATTTTGGAATTGACATGGACCTTAACTAGATTAAATTCTGACTTTATGTAGACCAGATATCTTACATCAAACAATTCAGATCGCTAAATTATATTTGCCCACCAAAACAACAATCCAGAGAAAATGTGAAGTCTTAAAAGTAATGGTGATGCTGCTTTTCACAGGAACTTGTAACTGAAATAAACCAAACATCCATTTTGAGAACAATGAGAAAAGGGACATTTGTCCTTTTCTCTGTTTGACTTGGCACAAAAAACATTAAGAATACACAATTACCTTTAATAGCTTTAATTTACCACTCAAAGTTTTTGTTTAAATGTTCAAATACATTTATTTTAATATGTTGGTTGTTAAGTATAGTTTTGTAAAAAATATTGTATAAACAACATCAGCAAAAATGTTTATAAATTTTACCCTAATTTTTTATTTTATTTTGAATTTTTAAATCTAATTATTATTGTTACTATGAAAAGTTGATGAAATCTTTTGTTGGAACACAAAATTAAATATTTACTATTTACCTGACTTGAGAATTCCACCCCTTGATTCTGGAGTGATACCAAGAGTAGGGTACCTTAGTCTTCCAGTATTCTCTGATGTGCCACGTCTTTTAAGAGGTTGGTTTCAGAATACTGAAATTACTGACGATGTTTTGGATCTATTTATTTGGGTTTTGTAAAAGTGTTCCTCATGTCAAGCTGGCTGCCAGCATAGTCATTATTTTGAAAGCAACTGACAGTTTTACATTATATTTTGGAGAGTCAAAATGTGTAAAACCCTCTGTTTGTCTGCTCATAGTTTGCAGCTGAAAGCACTCTCAAATTAAACCTGTCAGTCTACATGTTTGCCTCCTGTCAACTTGTAACTTCACATCCAGTGCACTGACTGCAACAGTTTGTATCCAAATGTTTGGGTGAATCCAACATCACTCTTTCATTGTCAGGTGTATTTAACTTAACAGCAGTTTTCCAACACGCAAATCATTTGCTTCTCTGTGGGAGTCTAGGGAACAAGAGAAGATTCAAGGCACAAGACGCACAGTTACAACAGCAAAGTTCAGGAACAGAACCACAGACGGTATGAGAGTCTTTGGTGCTAATGTGGGGCCTGAGTGTGCAACTTCACTCTCAGGGTGCTCTGATTAAAGAATGATTTATAGACCTGCTGGAGGGCTCTCTCAGCAATCCGTCTTCTCAATGAGATCTTTTTCCCCTTTGTAGAGGTTTGGTATATCAAGCCACCTTTGCAAGGATCTCATGTGGACAATGTCAATGCGTTAGCAAGAGGGACTCATTAAATGCTATAATCATACAAACATGGTGTGTGTGTGTGTGTGCTGGGAGGGCGGGTGTTGTCGTTGCATACAAATGCTTAAGTATTACGTAGCGTGTTGCTTTAGACTCCTTCAGAGAAACAAATCTACCTGTAGATACACATAGACATTGATTGCTTAAACTGATAGATTGTCAGAATAAGGCTTATGTCTGAGTTTAAGCATGCATTTAATGAAAACATGATATTATTTACTTTTAACCATAATTTGCCAACGCCGTCTTTACAGTCCGTGCTTGGTCAGATCTTGGTCAAATCAATGACCCTATTGAAGACCACATGGCAGCAGATTCCATTAAAGCAGATTGCAAAAGTTCCAAGCTTGAATAGATTATTGGGAGAGGGTACCTGTTCTTGATGGTGATGTTGTTGAGCCCCAAATAATCAATACATAATAGTCAGGACCCTACACTGAAAAAAATAAAAACAAGAAGTTCAATTATAACATAACATCAGACAGATAAAGGTAGAAAAAATGTAACCAGCAGAGCTGTAACAAAAAAATAAAAAAAAATTACTGAAGGTATTAAGAGATGGTTGTTGAGAACAGCATCCTAGTTGTGAAGAACAGAGGTGATAGTATTATGTTGCATTTGTGGTTTTTGCTGGGAGATGGAAATCTGTGCTCACAGAAACATTGCATCATGAGAAACATAACTTTATGATGAAATACTGAGGTAACAAAAAATCGTCAATAGGGAGAATGTAGTATGGGCATGAATGTGTTTTGCAAATTGACAGTTATAATAAGCATATGGCTAAGTTTGTTAAAAAACAAGGGTTAAAGGAAATAAAATCAAGATTTTGCAGTGATCATCACAGTACCTGAATCTCAACTCATTGAAAATTTGCAGATACTGTTTTTTTAATTTTTTACTTTTTGTGGTCATTGATTAACAGTTATATGCAAGCTATTTGACTACTTCTACACCCAAATCTGACTGTTAAAAGGGCAATACCATACTAGAAATAATAGAAACTCTTTCTTTTCTCTCTAAAGGATTTGATATTTCTTTATCTTGCTTTTAGTAAAAACAAGGAATTCTGCTAATCCAAACTGAGCTGATCAGGACAATTCTATTTCAATGTAATGTTTTAACTATTCACAGTCTTGTCTGTTACATTCAACTTTAAAAAATAACACTTGTTTTTAACAGAACAAGTCATTACCATTTTTTCCAAATACATTTCCTAGTATGTCCTGTATGTACCTGGCAAATAAAGTTCATTTAATCTTTAATCTTTTAAAGGAAATTAATAATCAATGTAAATACAAAAAAATTATATACATAAACGATATAAATGTTTGTTTTGATGTAAAAGAAAACAGAAAACCATGATGCCAAGTCACTGCCTTCCACTCTGACACGCCCATTAATCATTACAAAGTCATTCAAAGACTAAATCCTATCTCTCAGGTGGTCTCAGAGTGCCGTTTGTTCATAGCATGCGTCATGAATCACAAATATGACACAATGATAAGCTCTTTGTTTCCACATTATCTCCAGAGATGAGCCACAGTATTTATTTTCTTTTGTCTCAAACATCAAACTTAAAACACACCAATAAAGTTTGTACTGTGACTTTTTATTAAGCAAGGCAAACACTGTATGATGTTTCTCCAGTTATCTCCTTCTAATTACGTTAATTAGAATTCATAGTATTTACAACCCCTCTAAGACAAATAAGCCATTGAGCTAAACCTATTAAGCTCATGTGAAAATAATTAACCTAAAAACTGTTGCCATTGTCTCTTCATGCTGTTGGAACTTTTAGAACAGCTTGTACGTAACCAGCTTATTTCTCCTCCCCATATCTGAAATATTAAATTATAAACTATGTAAAAAAAAAAAAAAGTTATCCCTTACATGCATGCTTTTTGTGTAAATCCCTCAGAGCTTTAATTTCATTACAGCAGTAAATGTCCTTTATTAGAGGCCTAAAAACTTAACCGACATAAAAAAACTTAAAAAAGAAAATTGTAGCAGGTAGTGTCATCCCCTGCATTGAAAAATGCCAAAAAAACAGCTCATCACAAAATAGCATAAAACAAAACATACACCCGTATGAAACGTGATGAAATGTCCTCTTTTGTGTTGTAATTTTGTATAGAATTTTAGGAATATAGTTCTTGTTAGCATGCTATGAGAAAGTGTTAATGTTGGAAACCATACATATCACATTTTGATTTCATTGGAATAGTGTCTGTAATCTGTAACAATGTAACAATGTAAATTAAAGCAAGCCAATGCTTCTCTCCGTGCTTCACTCTATATATTCAAATTTGCCCTTTAACAATGTAGCCCACGTATAACACTAACCTGTCTGTATAACAGTGATTAAACTGGGCAAACGGCTTGCTCATCATTATGGCACAAGGAGAGGGCAGTCACAGAGCACTTGAAGGTGCTTAACAGTCATAGAACACAATATTTTTTTCCCCTGCTGATTAGCTTACATGGAGCCGCAGAGCATAAGTGACATACCAAGATGACAGGAGCAACATTTTGAAATGTGAAGGCACAGTGATAACTCTATAAAGCTTCATATTTCTGTGCTTTTTGTGCAATGTCCCAGGAAGCCTATTCCACCTCATTTAAAAATATGTTATCCTCACCTGTTATGCAAAATAAAGGGCTAGCCTTTGCAAATACACAAAGGTGGCTCTCAGCAACCCGAGTCATAAAGAACCCTGGCCACACTGACGTGGCCCATTCTGTTCAAATCACAGCATGGAGTCTGTATGATTAACTAGGTAGTCCATCTTTGACTGGTATGACAAGACTGCAATCAATACGTACTGAATATGTAATGGATTTATCCGTGGGGAAGATGTGTAGGTCCTTAAAACTATGCTGTCTTCCGGGAAGAAGTGCCAATTATAATATTAAAGCTGTCTGTACCAGTGACCTTTTTGCATTTGCTCGGTGTGCTATTACACTCAATCAAGAAAGGTCAGCTGTGGACGTGGAGACCATGCAAATCTACCTTTTTTATATTGTGTCTGTTTGTGCAATTCGATTTTCTCTTTGCAGCCCACAATAACATGAAACTTTCTCTGACTTTGCTCTAGGTTGGAAATTTTACACACATTCCGCAGAGAGGGTGTTCCAACATGGCTGACAATATTGTACTTCTAATGACTTAAAACATTTAGTAAATATGGTATCTTCTTAAGGATTCACAGTGTGAAATCTGTACCACACATTTTGGTAGATTACTGCCGCAATAATTTCCTGCACATGCATCACTGAGTACCAATTAAGCAGCTTGGAAAATATATAGTTTTCTTTATGTATATTTTTCCGTCTATAATTGGATCTTTGCTTCATTCTTAATTTAAATAATTCTCAAATTTACAATACAATACAAAACAATACATATATATATTACAAAAATGTTCATGCTGAATCTTTAGATAACCATGACCAGTCAATATTATTATTCTGAACACACCTGAAAGGTTTGAATCACCTCAACAATCACTTCACCATGTGGATAGAGAGCCCCCTGGTGGACAAATTTTGAATTTCTTTTTTAGTCTAAGCAAGGCAATAAAACCAATGTATTTTTCCGTTCTTAATTCATAACATTTTCATTTAGGCGCGGTTTCTAGTAAGATATGTAAATCATGCAGATGGTATCAAATTCTTTAACTTACATGCTGGTATTGATGAATAATATTCAAGTTATTAGTTGGCATGTTTAGTAACATATATGTGTTTTACTTAATTTTGTTTCATTAGGTAAACACAAAAACAGCTAAATATTAAATTAATTTTCCTAATATCACTGCACAGATCATGCAGCCTCTTTGTATTTGGAGATTAACTTTTATATATGAAAAATAAAATTAAAATTGCCAAAAGACTGTTTTCCCCTTCCTAATGTCAGCACTGTGTTAACCCAGCAAACAAAGATATACCGGACTAGTTTAAGGTTTTAAAACAACCTAAAGTGGTTTAGTATATAAACAACAGTTTTATGTGCATGAATTTTAAAAATAGCGACCATACTACTGCACCAAAAACACCATAAGTATCTAATATTGTCTTAAAATAAACTCCTAAAAATAATAAACTTTCTGTACTTTAAAGCAACACTAAGTAACGTTTCAACCTTCATAAAATATCTTCTTAACTTTTGTGATTATATGTCGACTTACACCTTGTTGAATGACACCTCTGTCATGGCCATATGGGCGGCCCGTATCGCTCAAACCAGCAACTAAGAAACTTTGAGGAAGATGGCAGGAACCCTGCCACACAAAACAACTAAAACTGTGCTGACTGTCTTACGGCATATGTCACTTCCCCCGTTTCTTATTTGCAACATCATCATATGATATTGTTTCGCCACAATTAGACTCATCACCTCATCACTATTCATCCCTCATACAGCCACTGGAAACAGAAACGTACTTTAATCCAACTGCATGTGACCCGGAGATCAGAATTTTACAATGCTATGTACTGGTCCTCATTTTGTTCCTCAGGGAAAACACTACCGCTTTTGTCCACATTGGCTGCCAAAATATACCAAAACTGAAACTTCTTTAGTGTTGCTTTAATACATAAACTGGAACTCATATATAGAATTCCTCAGACTCAGGGTGATATTCACAGGTCCATTTTTGTTCATTGTGATGATTTTGGCATACAGCTCATGTCAATTAAACATTACAATACGCCAATAACAACAAATGAAAAAAACAAACAAATATCTTGTTATTGGAAAAAATTGCATCATGGAGCATAGGGGCATGGACATATATTTGTTAAGGGCTCTTTTATCATGAGCTTTATGGTGGCATAGGTGATCAGTCTGTAAATGTAACAGTTTTGTCGGACAGAGGATATTGAACTTTTTTTTCTCCCTTTTTGTCCAAGTAATATACTTCTGATTCCTGATTAACCTAACAAACAATAGGAGACAGTTAGCATTGAGGTAACTTGGGTACTGCTTTCGGCTGTAGTTGGAAGAGTGATTATACTTCTTTAAACATTTGAATACGATTGGATTCACAATCATCTCAAGACTGAATGTTAATGTTTCTCATGGACCTTTCATTTTAACACAGTTTTTTTTTTCCGCACTCCAGTCAACTTTTAGATGGTTCACACAGTGCTCTAATATCGTAATGTTTTCTTTATTTGTTTTTTAAGTAATTAAAAAAAGTAAAGAGTGGTTGCTATTGTATACTCATTACTATTTTTCCCTTTAATCTGGTAATTAATACCTCTAAAGGCTTTTGGTGAATTTATTAATAGATTTAAGTTAGGCAGTGTGTGTAAATGTATCAAATGTTACATTGTGTTTTACATTACCGAAAGTTCTCACGCATATTATTGCTATGACTTTGGGTTACTATGTTAAAGAACATAAACCTAAATGAGGAAATCCACCAGATTTAGAATTTTTTCCTAATTGTTTTTCCTAAGGCAGGGAAAACGAAATGTATAAATAACAATCCAAATCCTTCATGTGAGAACAGACAGAAACCCTCACAATCATTTAAGGTAGAAGCATGTTACATTTTTTGATGGCTCTAAATGGAAAAACGGCCTGACCAGACAGTAGCTGATTAAATAAATCTTTAACATTCTGTTTATTGTGATCATCTTCGTCCAAGAGAGTCTAAATTTGATTGTTGGCGCAAGCAGTGCACTTGCTTTGCAATCAACGCTGTAAAAAAGTTGTGTGTCTGCATTGTAAGACTCACTGAATAAATATTTTACCACTTCTGAAAATATTTCATCTGTGAACATTTGGGCCTGGTTGATCAAATCTCTTTTGTGGAAAAAAAATTTTTTTGTGAGTGGAGCTCCCTGTGAGTGGGGAGCACACTTACTGTGTGAAGAGAGACTGTTAAAGTTTGATTCATCATTTCCTGTGGGTGGAGAAGTGTCCACTGCCAAACATAGAGATTCATTATAATAAAACGAGGGACGCTATTGGTCTCTGTGGAAATTGGCCATCTGTAGTAAAGTGCTATATACACAACCAACAACATAATGACATCTACACACCAACAAAATGCTTTGAGGCACATAAAAATAATTATGTTAAATTCTAAAATGGTTTAGGTATTGGAAAACAGGAAATCATATTACTGAACTTCAGTTGTTTGTCTTTTACATTGTGAGCCAGCAACAGAAGTTTATCACTATCTTTTCACTTTCCAAATACCTGTGTTGGTACAGTTGGTTTGCCCCAACTAATCATTAAAAATTCTTAAGTTATAAGCAGAAAACAGTTCATATCTCAAATCCAACAGAGATACACAACAACATTACCAATAATAGAACAGTCATTCGAAAGGAAAGCTGCTTTAGTTGACAATTTTTTTCCTGAAATGTAAAGTTTTTACTCCTTTCTTAAAAGCATCCACCATCTGTGGAGCTCTTCGATGGTCGGGGAGAGCTTTCCACAGACTGGGAGCTGCAGTCTCAAAGGCTCTGTCACCCATCATTCTGAGCCCCGTCATGTGTGGGACCAGGTGGTGCTGTTGGACTGACCGGGCCTGGGTAGACGGTTGTGGTGTGAGCAGTTCAGTCAGGTAAACGAGGGCCACTTGGTATAGACAGTGATCGGTGATGCGTGTTTAGGAATATCTTCTTTTCTATTATGAAGTGGATGGGCAGCTAGTTCAGTATGCGGAGCATGTGAGTGATGGGCACATTGTCCAGTACAACCTGCTAAAAGACCTTCATATACTTCAGAGATTTTGTTTCATAGTGATATACTAGCATCCCACCGCTGTTGTTCCTTTCGTTGGTTGCACATCCATGATGAAAATATTTTACTACTCCTTATTCCAATGGTGCTTTCCTGGATTTGACCTTTATGTTATGATGTATGATCCTGCAGAAATAGGTATTATATAATGGCTACCCACGGGAGTGACACAAATGATGTTGAGACACTTTGAACCATCTAGCAATGTTTGAACACATTGTTGTCAACAGGCAGCATGGCAATGCAGTAGATAGCTTGGCCATCGTTTAGCAAGAAGATTCAGAGTCCAAATATCTACCAGTGGTTTTCATGCATGGAATTTGCATGCCCTCCCATGCATGTTTTTATTATTTTCTAGGTACTAGGCCACATCTACCAGAGTAAAAAAACAAAACAAAAACCCCCCGAAGTGTAATAGGTTAATAGCTCTTTCATAATTGCTCTAAGGAGTGTTGTTCATTAATTGAATTATTCTATGATAAACATGTGAAATGCTCAGAGCGTAAACCTGCTTTTGGCGAGTGACCCCTGTAGATCAGCACTAGTCCCCTGCGACCTTGCAAATGTAATACATTCATGTAATGTTCCAATTTGGGGAACCCTAGCAGACGGAAGGATCACCTGGTGTTGTCTTTTTGTATCCCATCTTTGATGTGTTATATATTGTGGTTTGATGTGTTATGTATTAAGGCCAGCGACTTCAGACCATCACCGATTATTTTACTAAAGAATGTAAAGTGAAATCCAGTCATCGATGCAAAAAATCTTATTCTAGAATGATGCATAAGTTTACCCCTTTGAGGGCACGGAAAAAAAAAAGAGAAAAGGAAAATAACAGAAATAAAATTTAAATCTTATTCAACGGTACAAAAAAAATTATTGATTAAATCTGGTAGCAGTTGCTGGATGCAACCATGTGCTTTTTGAAACACAAGAAACCTGATTGATCTAGAAGTAAAAGCCTAGCTTTTTGTTGTTCTTGTGTTGCATTCAGTGGCGTCAGTAGGGATTCATTTCTGACCAATCAATGCACTGATCAAAGCAAGCCAAGCTTAAAATATATCCCCTACAACCTCATCTCGGGCCTATTCAATCCTAAAGACACTTGTCAATAAAAAAATATTTACTCCAAAACCTTTTTTCCAGTGCCGCTTTTTCATCAATCTGGAGTGTTTCATGCAATGCTAGGTTTAATGCAAATAAAAGAACAAAACCGTTAGACCATAAATTATGTAATAGATTGAATCTGTTGATTAGATGTCGCTGCACTACTACAATCAATTGGTTGTGGCAGAATGACATGAAAGATGACAGCGGCTAGCCTTTTAAACCTGTTTGAACAAGGACTATTTTTGGTCCTAATTTTGCAAGAAGGTACAGGAAAAACAATTCTCTGTAGTACAAAACATTTAGATCCATAAAACATGCCCTGAGTCCAATAAATATGTGAAAATATTAGATACAAAGTCACTTAAGAGGATGCTTTATTTATTTTTATGGGCTACAACACTCTGGAGCAATTTTTGGACAAACAATATAACCATTAAACTCTTTAGTAATTCATGTTGGGTTTATCATCCACGAAAGAGTCAATATCATCAATATCTTCAATATCTATTCCTTAACAATTATGGAAAAAAGTGTGTGCTTGTGAGGTAATTTTCATTACTTTCATTTTTCTTTCAAAATTTAGAGCATAACAACATCAAGATGCTTAAACGACTTTTACACAGATACTTGTCGTTTTAGTTTATATCGTAAGGCGAAAATTAGTACTTCATAAATTGTGATAAATATGATTACAATATAGGCATTTTCTCCTGTAATTAAAGTTATGGTGTTGGACATTAATGGAACTTATATTGCTTAAACAGCTATTTTATCTCTTCTTTAGTTGTTATGGTTTCTCATAATAACTTAACCTAAACTTAATCTAATATGTTTTCGGTTGTTGTCGGAAAGTGAGAAAGCCCAGGTAGAAAATATACATAAGAGATATATGCACATCTCTTAAAGCTAACGACTTCACCATCGAGCAGGTGACCCTAAACCTGACCCTAACCCTTTAAGTTTGATTTAGCTAAAAATTTGAACACTGTATTTGTATAGTTCATGAATTCCTGTCTGCGTTTTAGCTGCAAATTATTGGACGATAGCAATGGCTGCAGCTGATGGCAATTTGAGTTAAGCTTTTGAGGGAAAACGTTTTTAGGATGCTTACAGGTATGATTAACTGCCATTATTTTTTCTGTAAGCAGTATCTGTTGCACTACTGTGTGAACGTTTCTGACAACTAGGGAAATGAAAAGACTTATTAGGAACGAGCAGCTAAGCGCTGCGAAGGCCTATTGTATCTGTTTTTTTAATTTATTATTATTATTATTATTCTTCCCCCGCATCCCGTTTTGCTAATTTGAAGGCCTAAACATACACCAAAACTCACCAAACATCACCAAAAATTGTTCCCCACCTCAAATTTCAGTATTTTAATACAATCAAAAATGGGCGCAGCCAAACCCCTCTACAGCACCCCTAACGGGAGATAGACCAACCCGTAAGTCCTGCAGAGCTGAAACTCGGTATACAGGTAGATCTCCCTAAAACAAGGGTATTTCAGAGGGATGCTGCTGTTAACACAGTGGCCTTGCGAGAAGATTTTGAGATTCAAATAAGCTGTTTTACATGAAGTTAAAGAATGTCAGGGAATGTCAGATACCTATATTTCTTCAAGGTAATAGTTTGCCTTTAGATTGGGATATTTTTAAACTAATGTTTATATTATGTTTTTATGATTCGAATTAAAATACATAAATAAACTGAATCTTGAATCTTGTGGGCTAGCACACTTCTCTTTTTATCTTTATCAAAATTCTACTCTGATTATATGTATTAAAAATAATCTTATTGTTGAGGTCTTTTTTTTCCTGTCATTTAGACTTTTTATTGTATTGTGGCAAACGCTAAACTTAATATAGAACAATGTCTTATTAAAAATACATCAGCAAATGTCCACCATGGTTCAAAATAAATGTTGACAGTGAATTATGTGCACTCTCGCCATAGTTCCAGTGGGTCAATCTGTTCCTACTGTAATGGGAGCGCATTCTCTGTCACCCTCCAGACTGTCTGTGGGTTCCACCACATTGCTTTTGTTTGATGGTAGATGTCAACTAGAACCGAACAAATAGGGTTTGAATGAATACTGGCAAATCGAATTCTTTCCTCATTTGTTGGGTGCCACTGTAAATTGATACTTATTGACATCCATACTCTTCTTGCCAAAGAGGAGCAACCCTCGACGTTAGAGATCGATAAAAGCAACAGAGACATTTCAGTTTTAAATATCTGTGAAGAGTGATGAGATGAAATAGCTATATACGATAATGAGGAGAAAGTAAAAGGATACAAGCCTTTTTTTATGAGGAGGGAGCCTGATGAGCTGAAATGTCTTCTTGTTTAACCGGTGTGCTTCATCTTGTATGAATGATGCATGATGCTCAAAATACTCAAAGCAAAGCCAACAAGAAGATTGTTTGGATTCAGAATATATATTTATGTCAGAACTATCTGTTTTTTGTTTGCAATTTTCTCATTGATCTGTTTTTAGGTAGTTTTGTGGAAAAAAAATGAAACTAGGTTTAATTAAGCACAGCAATGCCAAAGCGATTATCACCATTCTTTACCCTAATGGTGAATTTGACACAGAATGCTAAATAGGAAGGGCCAGTATACCTTGGGGCATTTTGTGAGAAACAGGTTTTGCTGCAATCACTGCATGATACTAAAATGTAGCCAGGGCCATGTTGACAGAAATTATGTCTTTGTCTCCCTGTGTAAACAGGCCAGCACAAATTCATTAAAGAGCTCTTGACTGGAGCTTAAAAGTGTATTGACCAGCTCAGGGAAAAAAATAAGAGCCATTTCCCCATATGAACTGAGGCCATTTGTTACAGTTTAGGATTGATCCTTTGTCATGGCAACCAGCGCTGTGTGGTCATGAAACAAAAAATTGTATCATCTCAGCAGAAATTGATTTAAAACTAAATGCTCCATCAAGATGTGACAGAGTACTCCTGCACTCTTGCTTTTGCCAGTTATTTTAACTATTAAATATGTCTTCCATTATAAAATTGCATTTCTTTTTTGCATGCTGTAATATAATAAATATATATATATATATATATTTTTTTTTTACAAATTGTTTACCGATCATAGTGTTGTGGTTGCCTAGTTACAGAAAGCTGTGACGTTGATGTGATCCACTTATCTATTGGCTACACCTTTTATCCTGGTATACTTTTGTCCTTAACCTTTAATACAAATATTTAAATATGTGTGCATTTATATCCAAGTATTGTTAAATATATACATATGACAAGATCAATGTAGCCACAAGTTTACTTTATTATACTATTCTTTGTACTAGTCTTTTATACACATTGATATATTTTGTATCTTCTATGTCCTCATTTAGCTAAAAGAAATGCTTCAGGCGCATTTGCTTCATTTCGTCTGCAATAATAGCTATTTAACCTAATTTCGACATAGATGCAAACGATGCTTTGTGCAAATATAGTGATGAGGTAGAGGGGGTCCCAAGTTTTAATCTACAAGAAATGTATGTCTTTCTGATCTAGAACCTAAACAGCCCTAGTGTCATTAAGAAAGCATAGCAGAGATTAAAGAGTGGTAATTAAACTGCAAGAAAGCTGATGATTATCCTATTCTTCTGCACCACAACTACAGAAAAAGGGACCTGACATGTGTTTTAAGGATAAGTGAAACCCCACATTGCCCAAGAATCCTGCAGGGAACTTCACACATCCTCTTAATTACACTCCCCCCAGGTAGAGTCAGAACCTGGAACATTTTCACCTTCGTGTGGAGAGCAGAAAATTGTGGATTAACTTCATACATTTTTCTTTTAAACACAAACCTTTTCTCTCATTACTTTTTAAAGAAATGATCCATCAATTTTGCTAAACACAAATCTCCAAAACGAAATCTGATATAACATCTCCAAACAACCTTACTGTGAACATATGGGCGTTATGGCTCACCGCCGAGAGTGCCATACTGTCAGGGGGTTGATGGGGGGCTTGAAAAAACAAACAAAAATAACATTCAGAATTTTGTAAATAACTTACGTAGTTCCATTTTGTTATGTTGTGCACAAGATTAGCGAGAGATGCTAAGGTTGAAGTGTAATTCAAGACTTAAACTTCTTAAAAATCAAATAACAATTTCAAAGGCTATTTGATTTCTAAGAACTCTGAATTGAGTTTAAAACTTTTTAGCACAAAATTTATATAAATTTGAAATGTATACCCACAATATATTTTTGTAAAACAATATGGTTTTCAGGAAAAATTGCTTATTTTTATCTTATCCTGCTAACTTTCTGCTGATACATTTTTGTCTAAATAACCTCAATTCTGTTTGTTTGCTGTACAACTGAAACTGGGAGAACATTTTTAGGGTCCATTTGGACTCACATGTATGTGATCTGTGTTTGAGCCCTAAAAGCAACAAGAAAGGTTTCTCTTCCTTCAAAAGATGATGCAGTCTTATTCTACAAAACAACTCTGACTCGGAATAAGTGTTTCATTTAACACTGGTTTGAGAAGCCATTACCTTGGCACAGACTAGACAGCTTTATTTATTCTACAAGCTGCCTTCTCTGTCCCCTTCCCAGACTGGCACAGCAGGTGCTTGTTCATTCAATCTGCAGGATCTGACATTGGTAGAAAAATTTGATTATATCTGGAAGCCTGAATAAACTGGCAATGAGCAAAGTTCAAACTGGTGACCATGTGTAGCAACACAATGGAATGAAGAATTTTTTAAAATATGCTTTGGTGTCTGATTTTGATACATATTTCAAACAGAAAAAAAAATATATTCTACATTTCTTTATATATAAGATAAGATAAGATAATATAGACTTTATTAATACCGAAGGAAATTGTTTTGCCAGGGTTACAGAGTATCAAATAACAATTAACACGACACAGTCATTTCACATACAACACAGTACAGTACACAATCAAGATATAACAATAACCACACTACTATTTATCCCTCCTGCAGATGGAAGAGGAATTGTACAGTTTGATTGCCACAGGTAAGAAATACCTCCTGTGGGGTTCTGTGGTGACTCTCGGTGGTCTCAGTCTCCGGCTGAAGGTGCTCTGACAGGGTGTCAGCTTGGCATGTAGGGGGTGGGAGGTGTTGTCCTTGATGCTGAGCAGCTTCCTCAGCATCCTCCTCTCTGACACCTTCACCACAGACTCCAGTTCCAGTCCCAGGACAGAGCCAGCTCTCCTGATGAGCTTGTTGAGTCTGTTGTTGTCAGCCGTCCTCAGCCGGCTGCCCCAGCACGCGACAGCGTAGAAGATGGCGCTGGCGACCACAGAGTGGTAGAACATCTGCAGCATGGTCCTGCAGACGTTGAAATATCTGAGCCTCCTGAGGAAGTACAGTCTGCTCTGACCTTTTTTGTAGACAGTGTGTGTGTTCTTAGACCAGTCCAGTTTCTTGTCTATGTGGACACCGAGGTATTTGTAGTCATCCACTATGTCCACAGCTGAGCCGTTGATGATGACGGGGTCTGGGCGGTTCCGCTGTTTCCTGAAGTCCACCACCAGCTCCTTCGTCTTCCCGACGTTAAGCTGGTTCAGCCCACACCACTCCACGAACCTGTCCACTACACTCCTGTACTCGGCCTCCTGGTCCCTGCTGATGCAGCCCCCGATGGCAGAGTCGTCTGAGAACTTCTGCAGGTGGCAAGACTATGAGCAAAACCTGAAATCAGAGGCGTAGAGCGTGAATAGGAACGGAGACAGTACTGTCCCCTGTGGGACCCCCGTACTGCTCCTTATGATGTCTGATGTGGTGTGTTGCAGTCTTACATACTGGGAGCGGCCTGTTAAGTAGTTGTTGATCCAGGCCACCAGAGGAGCGTCCACCCGCATGTCCAGGAGTTTGTTGCTGAGGAGAGCTGGTCTGATGGTGTCGAACGCACTAGAGAAGTCGAAGAACATGACTCTCACCTTGCTGCTTGCCTGTTCCAGGTGCGAGTAGACTCGGTGCAGCAGGTAGATGATGGCGTCTTCCACTCACATCCGGGGCTGGTACGCGAACTGCAGGGGGTCCAGTGAAGGTCCGACGATGTTACGCAGGTGCTTCAGAACGAGCCACTCTAGTGACTTCATGACATGCGATGTCAGGGGAACCGGCCTGTAGTCCTTAAGTTACGTTTTTTCAGATATTTTTTTTTTGCCAAACCTGTGTCATTTGCTCCATTTTTGACAGACGTTTGCAGCCAATGAATAGGGATAGTTTATAGATTCTAAATAAGTTTGTTGGTCAGTGGTCAACATGCATTATATGACTCCTGGATAAAAGTTCACATCAAGGCTGAATGTTAAATATTTGTAAGACCTTGTTCATGTCATTATTTTATATGGTCATTGAAGTAGAGGTGCTACCAATTATGTCAATATGAAAGAGTTACCAAGGTCTAATACTAGAAGATATAAGTGGAAAATTGGGAAATTGTTTTGCACAGAGAGGAAACATACTCTGGACAAATGGAATTAATATTTTTCTACAGATAGATATTCTGATTTGTGCATCTTTCATGCATTGCCTCTCGAGTCCCATTTCTGTGATAGACGGAATATAAATTGAAAATTTATAATGTTTTCTCCCTAGACTTTGATTGCTTAAAAAGAAATCCCTTGAATATAGAAAATTGCTGACATATATATTTTTTTGTATGTTGCTTAATTATGCCCTCTTAATAAATAAGATTTATGCAATGCAAATATATATAGATAGATATAGACCTTCAGCTCTGAACAAATATTCTTTGTGGGGCTGCAAACATCGTTTTGTGATGACTGCTCAAAAAAATTACTTTGTCTTCAAGTCTCATTTGAAATAATAAGACTGATTACAATTCTTTCCTCATGATGATCTATTTTGCAAAGGCCACCAGTGTGTCTGACAGCAAATTAGCCTTTGATTTTATTTTATCACGACTATAAGACATATATCTAAAAATGTGTTTATCAAAAAAATAGAACCCATCTCCTTACTAAATAGAATGATAGACTGTTTGAGATATTTTGTCATGATGTGTTGGTTGATTGCTTTTCCATTTTTTCCCCTGAGTTCACATAAGCAGTTTGCTAGACATTTGCTATTAGATATATCCACATGTGGGCCCCCAGTTCAAAGAATTTAAAATAATTAATAAAGTTTTCAAATTTGGGGTTGCCTCATGATGTCGTTTAGGAAATATTTTTGCGTACTCTAACTGAGCAAATTTTGAAAAGGTGTCAAAAAGAAGCTGAATGTCTCAAACCTACTATTTTTATACCACTGCATGTAATCTCCTCTTCCCTTTATGCTAACAAATTACACCAACCTGGCACACTAAATAGACACAGAGGGACTGTTTATTATCAGCATGCTCTTCTGGAGAGAAAGTCAAGACTAAATGTTTGTTGTAGCTTCAAGGTATTTCTCTGCAAACTATGCCTCAGGTCTGTTTGGCTTGTGCTGTAATTATTCTGTTCTATATTTCATGCTTGTTGGTTCTGCATACAATACACAGTGATCACAGAGCCAACACATATTTCCCGAAGCTCTAATTGAATACAGAAAGGAAGAAGGCAGCTGTGACTGCAATGTGCTGCAGATGGCAGTAGTTGAACAGTCACAAGGCAATAAGCCCTCTTCCCTTTTTAGCTGTATCCAATGTTAGCTCTTCTTGCAGTGACAGATGAGAACACAGAGCTTCCCCAACAGTGTAGTATTACTTTTAATCTAGTTCAGATTTATGATGTCAAAAAGGGAAAAATTCTTCCTTGCTCCCTGTCAGGGATGAAATGGAGAGTGAGCAAAGACATTAAACAGCGAGGAGGGGGTTTTGGTTGGAAATGCTTTGCATAGTATTCACTAAAGTCAATACCCCAAGTGATTCATCCCCTACCCCTTTGGAGGTTTGACTGAAGGAAAGCATGAGGTGAACAGATACACAAGATCCACATCAGACAGGACTGAATTCAATGACAAAGTGTAAATTGCTGCAACACCAGGAGAGATGAAAGGCAGAACCTAAAGAAAGTTCAAATTGGAAGATAAAACAGGCCCTAAAAAAAAGATGAACAGCCAATACACATTTACTTTATCTAGAGCCTAATTCAACATGTACACCCTGTGGCTGGGCTCCTCATTTCCATAAAAGTCTGGGCCTTCATCTGTTGAGAGAGAGCGTGAGAGAGAGAGACTAAGACAGAAGAATCACTTGCTGTTTGCCCAAAGAGAACACAAGCCATGACGAAGATTGCATCATAGCTTTATTCCGGAGACACTCCTATGAGGTTACACTTGACATATTCATTCACACATTACCATGCCGTGCAAGGACAGACACATTAAACATTCATCTGGATGAAGTCAGTCCTCTACTGCTGCTGTGCGGAGCAAAGCTGATTAAGAGCACATTTCTAAACAGGTCATGATGAGCCAATCAGCCAAGTCAACATTAGCCACCACTGAAAGGCAAATTTGAAATAAAAAGACAAGTCCCTGCTGGAATAGCTAAGTCAAAGATTTATACATTGGACAACACCAAAGATTTACTTTCTCATCTAGTGTCAAACTGTGACTATAATGTCAAGTGGCTCACAGCTAAAGCTTTCCCAATTAAATTAAAGTCCCATTTTATTGTGAAGACCACTACTTTTTAGTTTTAAAAGATTGATTAACTCGGGACACCGACTGGAAAGTTAGATTTGTTATATGTAATATTTTGATTGTGTTGGCAAGAGCCAATACCCTGTGCGTGCTCCTCATAGGGAATCCAACACCAGCAGAGGGACTCTCTGGAAAGGCTTTAGAAGGATGAGGCATTTAGCCAAACAGTAATGCCACACAGCTCTGTAATTGATGTTCTCCATCCTTTGGATGCACCTGATGAAAACAAATGAACTCTCCCCTTTGCTGTTTTACAGCCAAAAGGCATGCCACATCATTGGAGGCAAAAGATCCTTCTCAGTGTTGTTTGAGGTTCTGAAGCACCAGTGCCTTAGGGTTTCATTGGTAATACAGTTTAAAAGAATACAGTTGTGACTACAATAAAAGGTATGAAACTGAATTTACATCCTAACCAATGATAACCATTACTCTTTGCCATCGAGGTATGTTAACTAGATAAAAAAATAAAGCTAGTCTAATAACGTATTTTAAGGTTATACGCAAGCTGCTGTAGAAGCCCTTTTGTTGTAGAAAGATCATAAAACAATGGGAAGCCTATTGATTTCGAAGTCTTTATCAGTGTTTTTATATGGCTAATGGCTGAAACACTGTGAGGAAAACATGTCTGTCATCTTTATGTGAACATTTACAGTGCCCAGGAGAAAAACAGTGTCAGAATCTCAACTACTCTGCTTTCTGTCAACTCTGGAAAAAAATGTTATTTTATTTTTCTTTTCCTTTTCACTACTGAATAAAAATTGGGCTCATTTGAAATTCAACAGACTTTTGTAATTGTTATTTCAAAAAAAACAAACTGATTTTACATTTTTAGATTCTACAAAGCTGCGTTAAAATTTTTACTTTGCTACTGGGTTTTAATGCAGTAAATGGGGCAAATGAAGACACGGCTGCAGTAGGAAATACATTTGGGAAGAAAAGTGAGCAGTGGATCAAACTATCTTAACTTTCTTATTTTTTTTTGTAAAGGCTGCAAACTTGGTTTGAGCAGTAATTTTAGTTTATGTTCCAAAGATTTTCAACCAACCCAGGCGGTCTGTTTCAAAGCTTGTCTTACAGCTGTTTTACTGCTGATTTTAACATCTTAGGATATTTTAGAAATTTGCAGCATCATTCCAGTAATCAGCCATAACTTCTATTTCATTATCAAAAAAAGTCAGGCATTTTTGTACTTTATCTGTGAACACCTCTACCAGCACTAAAGACGTAATGGTACAATTTTATTTCTTGAAGATTTTAAAATAACTTGTAAATGTCAGCAAATGCCACAAAGCTCGAGACGATATATCAAGTCAAGTTGGTGAGGATAACCGATGAACAGGTACAACTGCACAAAAATTGGTTCTATCCTAACCGTTCATTTAACAGCTAAGCTTAAATAACTACATAAATGGCTAACTGTTACAATCAAAAACATATAGAAATTGGTTGGGGTGCAGCATGGATCAGTGGTAGAATAGATGTACTGTACACAGAGTCAATAGTCCTCTGCATAGCTGTTCTTTGTTCAATTGCTGTACCTTTGCCATTCTACTGGTTAGATTGCTAATAAATTCAGGAACAACAGAGGCTGACAAACAAAAATAATGAACTGAAAAAAATATGTAAGTGCATTTGCCAGATTTGAACAACATATAATACTTCTTTAAGAGCGAAAGACACATTGCTCTGGATTGAGTTTATCAGTCAGGACAAAAGATAAACATCAAACTGTGTAAATTAATGGTAAACTTTGAAGTTATCACACAGCACAAGTTTTCTTTTTTTGTGTGTGTGGTGTTATGAGATCAAATATCAAGTATAAAAGACTATGCAAAAGATTTGTATCAGCCAAACAGTTCACTTAGAAGCTACAGCCTGTCTTAATAATGACACACTAAACAACCCAAATTCATGTTCAGGTTAAGTATGTCTTTCTGTGTAACTAAACCCACACATCGGAAATCTTAGACTTCTCGTTTCCGTGGACTTTGATTGACTTTCTCTTTATTTTAGGGGATCAGTTTGACCTATAAGATGAATTAGATCAACAATTTGTACACACTTTAGTAGTGTGATTATGGCAGAAGCATTTAGATTTAATATTGTCTTGAAAACCCCAGCTTTTTTTCTTATGACTGAGTTAAGTTACACGGAGATTTGTTTGAATTTGTAATATTTTAGTTAAAAGGTGAGAAAGCAAAATTATTAAAATTGCTCAATTGCATCAGAGTTTAAATAATTAAAATTTTTACTCCACCAAGTGTTTAGCAGCTTTGACCAAACAATATTGCTAAGAATCTGTCATAACACTTGTGACAAATGCCAGTGTCAATAGCTGACTGTTAGCAAACACATTAAAATATTTGGCTTTGCCCTGTCTCTTTCACTTGCCTTGGAGTCAAAATAAATGGGATTCAATATGGAGTAGTGGAAGGTCAGTGGTACTGAGTGTGCAGGTGTGCAGGTGTCAGAAGTTAATAGAGGCAACTGTGGCTTTGTAACAGATTACAGAAGCTCTGTCAAAGGAAGAAGGGAGGCAAGGCCTGCAGCCCATTCATCACCAGCCCTGTCTACTCCTCAGCCTCAGTCTCCTTAAGCCAAGTGATAAAGGTGCATGTCAGCTCCTCTCTGCTGCTCAACTGAATCAACTTCCTGCTGAATCCTGAACACAGGATCGAGTGCATTCGCTGCTTGAGACTGTAATGGTAAAAACACCAAGATCAGCTGTAGTATATGCTGGAAAAGGTAGTATAATAAGAAAAAAGCTACCATAATGTGGTGTTTTATTTTTTATAAGTATGTTTATTTTTAGATTTTTTTTCCTGAAGCCTCAGTAAATTAGTTATCTGTTCTAGATGACTAATCTTTACTCTGTGAGAACAAGTGTTTTTGCAACAAAAAGTTGACTTTTTTTATTTTCAGTGATGTTTTTATGAATTTTATGTAGATGTTTCATCTGCCTTGATTGCTTCTCATTTTCTTTCTTAACAGTAAACATGATTAATTGTATAATTCAAAAAAAATTGCCTACCTTGGTATATATCAAAGTCACACAATATACCAGGTATGCTGGTTCTACCTATGAAGCCCCATGGGTGTTGCTTTCTTCTCATGTATTGTCTAGAATTACAAAAAACTAAACTAAACTAAAATTAAATTAAATGTAGGATACTGGATGTGGAGAGTAGAAGTTTCTTATAACACTAATTTGATTGTGTAGCTGATAATTAACCTAAAAGTTCCAGCTCATGTTTGCAAATAGGCTCCCTAATTTTGGACCAAACGTTGGACTGATGAGTCCTTTTTTCTTTTTCTCCAATAATCTGAGATTTAAAGTTTCTGAAATAATTTCAACATCTTTTAGTACTTCAATTAAAATCTTATTCGTGACCACAATAAACACGTATTGTCGTGATGGGTGAAAATTTGAAAGCATCATTATCATCATAACCTCAGTCAGTTTATAAAATACTTGGAAGCAATTTAAGTCTGACCTAGATTACAACATCAGGATATATCCCCCCCCCCCATTAGTGACACAAGCTTATATTTGCTCTCAACTATGTTTAGGTGGTAGTTGGTTGAGTCATTTTATGAAGGATAAGCCATTAAATCACACCATGTTCTTGTATTAGTGTTGCATTTTCACATATTAATGAATGCAAATACTTGTCAGAAATGATAAACCTTTACAAACTGAATCAACCGCTTTAAATAGAAAAATTTTGGTTGCCAAAAAAAACAAAACATTAATAACGAGCTCAGAATAAACACGATTTCCATTTGCCAAAAACTTAAATAAACACAACAAGGATTTTAAAAAGTTTTTGTATACACTCATTGAAATTTAGAAATTACATAAATCATCCTAGTATTTCACTGAATGTCCTTTGTCAGATCTTGTTGTCAATAACCAAGTTTCACACAAGTTGTCTGCGGAGTATTTACGCATTCTCCTCACAAGGCTGGTAGGCAGGTGAAGTCGGTTGGTAAACCACCTGGCTAACACATACATGTTTTGCTCTGCCTAAAAATGCTACATTGCAGTAAGATCAAAGACGTCTGTACTTCCTTCAAAGTTATTAAGTCAAAAATTGACAACCAGTTTGTATTCAATTGACAGCTCTACCCCCCCTTCTCCTGAGTGTGCTAGACATGTGGCCAAATATCAAATGAGATGACAACAAAGTTGATCAGTAACCTATGACCTAATGTAGCCAGGTGTCAAGAGCACATATGAATACCCATATGCTCAAACATGAAGTTCGTTATGGACATTTCATCACATTCACACAAGTCCAATAACTTGGAAGAGGGGTGCCATACTTCCTGACCACACACACCAGGCCTCAAGATCACAGCCTATGGGAAATTTTGAAGCCACCCAGCAGAACAAGGGAGTCCCCAAAAGGAGGGCTCTCCTGTACCCCCACCAAGTAATTTAAAATGTGTGGGTAATATTCAATGTTCTTTGGTACATAAGCAACAAAAAACAGTTATGACCCATGTACCGGAATTTGACGGATTAAGGCCACCATCTCATACGTCATGATGAACCCCAGCATACAGGCAATAAAATGAGGTGAGAAAGGTCATTCCAAATGCATGACACCTTTGGTCATCCATGGAAGAGGGACCCATGTCTCCATCAGTTTGTACAGGCTCCATGGTAAAGTCCCTGCCCCCAGATGCTTGCTGTCTTTAAAACATATTGCTTGCTGTATTGCATTGACAATTAGGCTATTGTTCTCGGACAAAGAGTAATTTTACTTACTGCAGCACATAAGAATAGAGGTATGCTGCACCATTTCTGAGGATAAGTAAGCAGTAAAGAACAGTGATATGATACTCATCTCGTAATAACGTTTTTCTTTTAATTCTGGAGCCAATTTCGTTTAAACCCTTTCACTTTATATGGGCTCCTTGAAGTAAACAAGATGAAATGCTGTCCCAAAGTGCGTAAATGTTGTGCAGAGACCTGTTTTTTTCCTTCATTCATTTTGCAATCAGTTCCTTTTCTTTGGCTCCAACACAATAAGGGTACTTGTGTTAACAACTCTGACCTGTGAAATCTAATCCAGCTACTTGAAGTATGGTCTGAAATGAAAATTTCCAAGCCACCTAACAATACATCGTCTTTGAGATGCAGCCCATATAAAAGTAGTTACAAGAAGAGATCATCTAAGGTGAAACAAGGTGTACTGTCCTCCAGAGACATCAATTTATGCACTGAGGAGGATTAAAATGGTGAAAACTCTTTCTATGATGATGGGATCAAACCGATCACATGAATTATTAATCATGCACAGTTTGTCCATGATACCCTAAGGAAAAACCTGCTACTTCTAACCCGATGTACTTCAAATTAATTTAAGGAAAGTTATTCAGTATTTAAAATCTGACTTTACACAAAGAAAATCTGCAAATGAGTGATTCCTGGTTTGGGACAAATATATACTTATAAAAAGGGCTTAAGCGGGAAAACACCAGTTTATTCAGAAATTATGATTAAAACTTACTTATACATGAAGCTATTAAAAAAAGTACATATATATATATATATATATATATATATATATATATATATATATATATATATATATATATATATATATATATATATATATATATATATATATATAT
>JAVLVB010001098.1:601038-629471 GCA_032876305.1 Orestias chungarensis
GTCATTTCCCTGTTGTCCTTCCTGAGTTCCTCCTCTGATGTCCTCGCCTCTCTCTCTTAGTTTCTCAGTCCTTATGTCTCTGGTAAGTCTCTTGCGCTAGCTCTTAGTCCTGGCTCGTCACCTCGGTTCCCTTGTCTCCTCCCGTGTTCCTTGTGTGTCTTAGTTTCCTTAGTCCCCGGTTCCTGTGTACCCCCCCAGTGATCGTTATTGTGATTATTTGTATTCTGTTAGTCTAGTTCTTCCCTTCCCGTGTTCCGTTGCGGTTTTTGTTTATTTTATTAGTGTCATTGTGTTTGTTTATGTTTAGTTCCTACGTCTATTGTATTTTCGTGCTTGTTGTCATTTTTAGTTCCGCCTCCGCGCCCTTTTGTTTACGTCTCACGTTGTTCCGTTTCCTGTTGTCTGTAGTTCCCTGTATGGTTCCATTCGTGTTCTGTTCACCTATCATCTTCTACAATAAATTGTTATTCATCCAACTCCACCTCTGCTCGAGTCATTAGAACCGTTTCCTGACAATTGAGCCAAGTATAGAAACATGTGCTACTTCACAAGTAACCCATGGAATGATTTATCTTTCAGACGAACTGTAATCTACCAGAAAATAGGATCTAAACCGGCCAAGTGACTTTCCCTTGATCACTACAGTGTGTTTAAGCCTGTCACTGTAAACATTGTGATCGACTGTATTACAAAAGGTTTTTAAGGAATGAATAGCCTATCCAAATAACATTTTGAGGTCCATGTGGTTGAATGTTCCTTATTAAATATCCTTAAACAAGTTAAACTTTCCATTTCAATTAATCCTTGTTTTTAAAGTCCTGCTTATATTTGATACTTACAAGTTAGTATAATAATTCCAGCGCAAATAGCTTATTTCATATTTAATAACACAGTGGTGGTTATTTTATGAACTAGTGGAACATAAAAAAAGGTGAAAGTGCTGAGAAAAAAAGGATGTTTGTTTGTAAATCTGAATTTAATGATTTCACTAAACCTTATAAGCACTAAGCACTGGCCCTCATGTTCTCTGACATCTGATGCAGTGTGTAAAAGCATTTCCATGGCCAGGAGAATAGTTCTTTGTAACATAGGCAAGACAGTTGGCATCACTGATGGTTTTGTGACTAAAAAAGTCAAATGTTTTCAAAGATTTAACATCTTTATCCTTTTTATGTTGAGTGTTTTTGTTCTTCTTAAAGGGTTCATGGCTATGAAAAATATGTTTACAGACATAGGAACAATTTTTTTCTCGAGAAAACAAGTTGATTCTTCTCTTGTCTTGAGATAACTTAAGAAGTTTAACATTGTTGTCTGGAAAGGATCCACTTACGAACATGTGATCCAAAAAAAAAAGAAGAACTGTTCTTGCTGAATAAACTGCTAATTTACCAATCTGTTTAGGATTTTGTCTTATTGAAATACTTGTTTCAAATACATTTTCTGTCAATGTATGGTACTTGTGTAATCTGTGTTTTAATTGAATTTTCTATGTGAATGACATATCCTTAATGCTTAAAACACTTCTTGCATATTGCAGGTAAATTATAATTTGTAAATTTTGTTTTAGTTTAATGTTAAACCATCTTATATAAGTCACTCTGGATGAAGGTGTCTGCTAATTGCATAAATGTAAATGTTTCTGCAACATTCTTTAAGTAATCATGTGAAAGCCTGTGTTCCAACTCATTCCCTATTTGTCTGACACCAAAGTATGAAAAGTATTCCGAAATGATTTTTCTTAGCCTCAGTGCCTTAGAGTGTGGTGTTAATTCATTTTGCTGTTTGGGGGTTGCATGATTAACATAGCTTGGATCAAGCCCCAAGAAATAATCTTAATATTCTTTAAGCCCTAAAAAACCCTCTTGACTGCTGTCAGTTTTAGCAAAATGCATGTCATGACTGTTAGGTCGGGGTTTTTTTCACCACACATACAAGTAGATTATTTACAATAAAGGACAATTAATTTAACATTTATCTGACAATGCCGATTTAAGATTCAAGTGGTCAAACTGTTAATACAAGAATTATTTTGTGATAAGTGAATAACTATAATCTTATGTTCATAACAGGAACCTGAGCTGTTTACAAATATTAAACATGTCTGAAAGTATTTTACTTCTTAAGAGAAAACTTATTTTTAAAAACATCTTATTTGCACGTTAATACCTGTAAGGGTAATTGACCAAGGTCCATGGACCTTCCAAATAGTCATTACTTTGAAACTGAGGGGGGATTTACATATGGATAACCAACTGAATACAGATGTATTTCTCTGCCAGCACTATTAAGTGTGTTCTCAATTCAGTGCACATGGTTTGTGAACTGTACAGCATTCTAATTTTTTGTCATTGCAGATATATGGGGCACATTCTTTGCAGTTCAAGCCCTGGAGGTGCGTGTGGCATGAGTCAAGGTCATAAGAATAATTTGTTTGGGAAACCCATCATAAAATCAATCCGAAGTAACATGTCACTCTGAGTTATTTTGTGGTGGCTCATTTTATCTTTTGACTCAAAAGAATAATAGAAACATATGGTTTAGTTTCCTGTTGAGAGAAAGCCTTAGTGATAGTTTGGCAAGGATTGTATCTAACTTATAGTACGCTGCAGCCTTAACGAGTCTGGTCATGTTTCAAAGGAGAGCTAGCCAACAGGTATCGTAGGGGCACATTCATGCTTTCTGCGTAGTAAAAGTGGAAATGTTCTATTTAAATTACGATTTTACAAATTTGTATTGCATTCTTTAAAAAAATCTGTTTATTTATTTGTTTTATTGTTTTAAGAACATTCAAACTCAGATAGATAGATAGATAGATAGATAGATAGATAGATAGATAGATAGATAGATAGATAGATAGATAGATAGATAGATAGATAGATAGATATCTTATCCAATGTTTATTAAATATGGATTCAGCTATTTTGATTGTAAACCAGCTCCAAAAAGCAGTGGTCTCATGTTGCTTTTCATAAAGTCTCTCATCATTTTCACGGAGATCACTCAGAAATTTTAGATGTACAAGTTGCAAAATGCCATGTTTTGTAAGTATTCATGCTGTGCCAAGTTTTTGATGTGCTGCACTGTGTATTTGTTTATGTCTCGGAGACAGAATATGTGATTTATAGTTATATTGGTGGGGGTGGCAGCAAGGGAAGCTGTTGTGTTTTTCCTTTACTGTTTGTCGTGCGCTGCTGCCGTTCTCTCCAGCTTGCTGTACGTTCTCCCCGATTCACAACCCCAGGCAGTGTGCCTTTCATTATTTATTTTGAAACTTTCATCTGAAGTCTCTGAGGGATTAGCCCTCTTGATTCCTGACACAGTCAATGGAAAACAAGCCTCATATACAGGAAGGCTTACAGCCGGAGAAGCAGCACTCAGCCCTCCCTTCATATCTCAATGTGAAGCTTTACACAATATTTTTATTCCATTTTGGCATATTCAGATTAGTATTAATTTTTATATTGGCATATTTTTTTCTTTTTCATAAAATGGGTATTGTTTTATTTTATCACAGTTAATATATAAATGCTAGATGGTGAAATTTCAGTTATGGCCTGTTTCACTAATGCAGATGACAACCTCTAAAACCTAGAGTACTTTCTAAACAAGACATAGGTTGCTTGGGGTTCCTAAACTTTTTCCAGGGGTAATGTATACTTGTTTGGGTTCAATGATTGTCTTGGAGACAATTTTCATTCATTGTAAGTCTATGTGTTACATCTATGCATGCATTTTGGGTCGCGATAGTTCACCGTTTGCGGATGAAAATCTCTTTTAATTTAGAAAAATGTAAGTGTCTTTGTTCAATACTGCATACTAAATCCCTGTGTGCTACCAGGAATGCACTCTCGAACCAGCAAACAGAACAGACAGGGAAAAGAATTATGAGGCACACTGAAGGGTAGAGACTTTGCTCCCAGTATTAATATTGAGTTTATTTATTGCCAAGAGGTCGTTTGGTGACCTACAGAAAATTATTACTTGACTTTATAGGGTTTTATGATGTTTTTGAGCTCTTTGTTCCTGTGTGTGACTCTTTCGTATATAGCAAATAGGTTCTAAACACATACATTAGCAATGTCCTCAGCACCAAATAGAAGAAAGGCACAATTAGCTGATTGGAAGACAATAAACAGAGCTATCAGAAGGAACTGTAATTACGCTACCACAGCGTTTGAATGAATGTTAACAGTGCTCCATGACTGCGGGATATATAAATAACCAGTGAATAGGCTTATTGATTTACACCTAAAAGAGGTAAGGTAAAACTGACAGTTCTTCATATTGAAAATGTATATCAAGCTGCAGTCGTAATGGTCTGTCAAAATAACACAAAGCAATATTTGTATATTTGCTTCTAATAATTTTATTAGAAGGAATCTCTACAATATATGTCAAAGTAGATCCTTAAAAAAGGAGCCAAACATAGGTCAGAGCAACAAATTGGCGAAAGACTTATAGATGAACTGATATACACAGTTTAACATGTTAAACGAAGATACAGGTAATCCAAAGTCAAAAAACAGAATAAAGCAGTAATAGGACTAAAGTTACAAACGATTTAAATCCATTTTGACCATAAACAACATTCTGGCATTGATCACATGCATTTTTGGGGGTTCATTTCCATTAATATAAGTAATCAATAAATGCCCTGTGCACAGAGGAATGCCAAAAAACATTGGACAATGCAAAAATGAACTGTAATTAACAAAACAATCAAAGTAAGTCAGAAAGTGCTAATGTGACATGAGAAATCCTAAGATGTGATCAAAAGCAAAACCTGATTGTACAGTAAAGGCTGCCCAGTATAGAACTTTCAAAACTATTACAAACTATCCGCCTGCTGGTGGTAGGATCAGTGATACCCAGCACAATATTTTAGGTTTTACTCCATATGCAATGAAAACATGAGGTATTAATTTGAGTTCCTCTGGGATTCACAAGCCGTTTGATGATACACTCCCCTCTTTTGAGCTTACTCTTGTCAGCAGTTTCATTACTTTGCACTTTGCTACCAAGCAGGTGGAGCTAATCTATCTAGTTTGCCCTTCAGTTATGGTTTACTGTCCGGGGGACTGGACACAAGTGTCTCCAATAATCCCTTAATTAGGCAATGATGGACTGGTCATTTAGTATGCAAAGCTGCAAATCTTCACATACACTGATTGGACCCCTCCGCAGTCATATGGAGGCCAACGCTAATGATCTCAGCAAGTGGCAGCAATCCATTGGAGTGCTGCAGCAAGAGCGCATTAATCTTGCGCGTGATCCTGTTGATGGATGACCCTGGCCCAGAAGCCCTGGCAGATCCCACCTTAATAATGCTGAGGGAGCCACACCTGGGAGGCACAAGGGGGACATTGCTAACACAGACACAACGACTAAGGAGAGTTCCCGTGGTTCACAGTGTGTTCTATGCAGATCAGCCCAAGCTTGCTCGTCGTATCAGTTTAGTAAAGAGAGAGTCATTAAAGCAAGTTTAGACAGGACATTATTAGTGGGCTGAGGACACACTGCAGAACGTGCAAGTGAAAGTCATTACTTTCTGAAACTCAATTGATAGATCATTAGAGAAAAGTGACTCTTACAGCAGACTTAAATGAAAGTCATCTGAGAAGTTGTTTTTTCTCTGTGATTATTCCCACCAGCATTTTCACCTCTGTCCTAATTGTACCCCATTATCTGACTGTGCTTCAACATATTTAAAGGAAACAAAAGCACAAAGCACAGCAGGCCATGTGTTGCATCAGTCTAACATCAGCACCCTGAAGATAACTCATGGCGCGATGGCAGGATGGAAAGAAAGAGAGTGCAATCAAAATGCATGAGCAAACAATTTTTGAAAATGGGAGGAAAATGCAAAATCCTCTTTAAACATTACAACAATAAAAAAACAAAAAAAAGACATTGCCTTCCAGGTTTATTTTTACACACATTGTTCTTATTTAGTAAACAATACTGTGTTAGATCTTATATTTAAAAGCTTAAATAATTACTTAGTAACGGTCTTCGTTTAATAATTGAAATAATTTTGTTTGGTCTGAATCTGAAAATGTATCTTTGTTCCAAGACATTGAATGTTATTTTCTCATGTTAATAAGAAAGCCTGTCGTACGTTAAAATAGGTAAAGCTTTCAAAGAGTATTTCCTGTCATTATTTAATGGTAATATTAGGAACACTAATGTTGTGTAACAATTTTATTTTACAAGCTAAATATGGAACTGATCATATTTTAATACCATTTTTCTATTCTTATACCTTACTGCTGTCTCTGACACAACATATATTAAAAGATAATATGTCTCTTTTTACCTATGCACATGCAATTTAGTAACATATGTTGTAATATAACTGATGTATCCTAGTAACACATTTGGTATCCAAAAGGTTGCATGAAAATTGGACAAAGCCCATGGGATTTGTCTTAAAGGCTCCCTGAATTTGTTAAACATCCATCACGTTTTAACATCTAATTAGTCCACAGTGTGGAAGACTGAGCAACACTGGAAGAAGACAGAATTATTGATCAAGTAAAGTTCCATTTCACCTTAGCATTGACCCTCCGGCCACTTAAAAACAACGGGGACAATATTGCTCTAGCTCCAAGGCATGTGAATCATGAATGTGAGACACAGTGTTTTCTTTGTACCACTTAGAAAAATAAACAACAACAACATAAAAAAACCTCAGCTCTATAACCACTTGGTTAACTTGGAAAATACATGTCTAAATAACTGCCAGTTGATCTTTTCCTTGATATTCTATGTACTTCATAAACTGAAAGCAGTTTTGTTGCCACCTTGGTAATAAGCAAAGTTCTAAAATTAAAACATAAATATTTGCTTCAAACAAAATGTCCCACTTGAGAGTAGAAAACCAGTAGCTTACAATATCAATCCAAATTGTGAACGCCAACAAAATATGAACTCTTCTGAAGTGCATTGTGTTGATTAGATACTGAGATAAGGTTTTCAAACAGATATAACTCAAACATACATGTCCAGAGTACATTTTATCTTGATAAAATCATGTCCAACCTAATCACTAATTACGAATGTTGTCCAGGAAGAGACGTTTGTACCTAAACATTAAACCCATTAAATTATGAGAGTAATTGAGGATAAACCAGACTTTAGGATAAAACATACATTGTGAATACCAACTCTTTTCTTTTACAAAGTAACCACAGTGTGACATTGCCATAAACATTATTCAACACATCAATATACAGGTGTAAAACAGCATGTATTTACACATTCTATGTATGTGTTTACATCTAGGCTCTGTTTATATGTAAACCCTCTGGCTTTGGTCTTTAGATCGATAGAATTCATGACTGCGCTCGCCCGATTGTTTAGTTTTTTTCATATCTTGCGTGCACATGCACATGGACATTAGCCAGATTCCAGTTTGTATGATTTGTGTACATGTGGAAAAAAAAGCTGCATGATTTCAACAGAGATTTTGTCAGTAAAACATTTGGCAGGAAGTGTCCCAAATGGAATTCCTATTCTCAGCTGTGTGACATTCCTTGCTCTTTGTTGCCCAGAATTGCTCTTCTTAAACAGTCTAAAAATCATTTAACATTTATCTTCAGCAAGTTTATCACAACATTGAATGAAAGAATGAATTCTGTCATCCATTCATTCTGCAGAGAGATAAATGTGAATGTGTCTTCAGGTGAGACAGATAAGCATTTTCAACACGATTCTGTTTTTATTATTAAATATAAACAGCTGAAGCTAACTAAATTGAAAGAGTGCAATTATACTTTATAGTGTCAGCGTGTATTTCAGGTTGTTTTTCACTTTATACACTTTCTTGCAAGCTCAAAATCAAGACAACTTTATTTGTGACTGCAAAGCCTATGAACAATTTATTGGTTGCAACAAAAAGAAAATAGATAACATGGTCTCATTGATTCACCATTTCTTAGTCCAAAGATTATTTTGTTTTGCAGCTTATATATTTTTGTTGCTTTATTTTTGTTTGTTTCCAATTTCATTATTCTACAAAGTCCCTTAAAAAATAATTTTTCACAGATGTAGAAATGGTCAAAACCAATGCAATGCACTTAGATTGTTTTAAGCATTATCCTTTATATCATTTTGGTTTCCCAAGTGATTGGTCTGTAGCTTTAACTAAATAATACATTATGTCTGCACCTGCCAAAACATGTACACATTACTTGTTTGTGTCAGTTCCGAGTTCAGAATAAGGTCGTTTCATATCAGAAGACCCAAATCTCAAAGGTGCTGCAGCAGCTCCTGAGCAGTAACTATATTGAGATGGTGCCTTAGGGCTGATGTATTTCACACTGACAGCACAGGAACATCATGATTGTTGAATTCTACAAATATGGACAGAAACTGAGTTACAGTCTTAGGTGTTTGAGGTTTCTCCAAACTCCTTTGTATTATACATTCTGAGGCAGAATTGCATCATGAAGGAAATCTCTTCCCATATACCATTACCATATCAATGGGTTTATACTTTTTGTCTAAGATGCTAATTGCCTTCAGGATAACTAAGTTTATTTCCCACAACAGGACTGCTGACCAAAACACATGCATGGCTGGAGAAGTCCATATATTCATTGCCTGTTTGTTTTGGTTTATTAATTTATGGTGAAGCTTGTGTTTCATATATTACATATATTAATATTTACAAAAAAACAAGGTAAACGCGTATGTTTCACAGACGAATTGTTACCTGAACATAACAGATATTACATTCCAAATGAGGTGAAAGGTTTTATAAGACAATCAAGCGATTTGGCTAACTAATTTTGAATTATGTTTTTTGTTTTCATCATATAATGTGACAATGCCTCTCTCTCCTAAGTTGTATTTTTTAAAACGTGGTTTCAACTAATGACATGACTATCCTATCTGGTTAATTTGGGTAATACAAATTTGACTATTTGGGGGCTGTCATAGAGCGTAGACATTTTGTTACCAGAAAATGAGTTGAACCTTGGATAAAATAATATAAATGTAATAATATAAATGTTAAACAAACAAGTGATCTATCTGAAAGGCAACACAATGTGTCCCAATGAAACATGAGACTTTGAATCCTACATCCCTTGTTAGAATATACATGGAGTATTCAGAACTATTAAAAATCAAAAGCAACATCCAGATCCAATAGGCATGACTGGATTGTATGTGATGTTAATTTGTTTAATTAATCATGCCTAGACCCAAGTAACCTATGTTTCAACAACCCAAAGTTGACAATGATGATTTGAAGATATTTCACAAGAAACCCTCTCTTTAGGAATGCTTCAAGCTTGCAAAACCTGGTGTTAACTAGTATTTTACTTTTTTTTTTATCATCGATAATTGTACCACATGTTGATTTGCAAAATGCAAATTCTTATTTTAAACACAAGAATTTTTCCCCATTTTCTAAAATATATATATTTTTTTACTACAATAAACAGTACATTTATTTAAGGGTCTTACCAGCCATTATTAGGGTGCCGAATGTACGCTTTTCTGCATTTCTATGTGAAGCAACACTTAACAAACAATGATTGAAATGCTATTAACACGCTTAATTCTGTAAGGTTCTGTTGCATAAAGGCAAATTTGACATTGGCCTCTAAACTCAATTTATAGGAATCTTACACAATGTATGCCCCAATGCTCGTCCTCATTGAACACAATTTCTGTTGACTGACTCATCACATAGCATCAATGAAGACACACAATGTCTGAGTGATTTATGAATGGCTGTGATAACAGGCACAAAAAAATAAAGATAAAACTGCTCTATATATTGTATCTCATGCTCATATAGTAATTAATCATCAGTGGGGAGGAGCAGACCCCGTCTTAATAAAGCTAACGCCTACTGTTTAGCTGAAACATCCTTCCTTAGCTATTTCACGCCATGGCTGTCTGAGCATGCTCACAGAACTGTGACTGGATGGCTCTTAGACATCTAGCAGCCTTACAAACATGGCAGTTGGTGTTAGAGGGCTCTCTCCTTCACCAAGTGGCAATTTGCGAATTCAACAATTTTAACAAACTCATTGAGGTCTCCTACGCTCTCTTGACAGCAAAACATCCAGGAACCATTGTGCTCCGAACACTTGCACATACTCTCCTCCCACTCACCCAATCACCTGCATCGCTATAGAAAGCTCTTGTTTGTCCCACAAACTGAGAAAAGAAGTTGGAACAGAGATTCAGACTTTTTCTGTTTTTTAGGAGAATGTCAATTTGTTCTTATTCAGAAAAAGATTATTCTTCACAGAATCATTTTCAATCAAATATTTGAAGCTTTTCGTGAATAAAATTTGTAGTATGAACATGGGCTAATCGATAACAACTTCTAACACATTTGACTTAGCTCAGCTTTAACTGTAATAATGTATTTTTCCGAATGAACGCCTGCACAGCAACAGATTTTCTCAATTAACGGGAGCACAATTGTTAAACAGTGGTTCACTTAGTTTGTTTACTAATACTTTTTCAAAGAACTTCACACAGTCTCTAATTTTCAGTCCCAGGAAAACACCTAGCATATAGAACTGGCAAATGTAATAAAACAGCAAGTTCATGTCAATATTTCCTGTTTTACACCGCACTTAAAAAACAGAACCAGGCCCCTACAAATTATTTGTGACTGATTACTTATTGTGACAATGGCTCTCCTGGTGTTTGAAAAATTAGACCCACTAAAACAGAGAGACATGTGGGTGACATGTATTTTAGATTATCATATTGTGGGAACAGAGTGTACAAGTTGAGGTCCACTGAATATTCCAGGCAGCAATTACAGTCAGTGCCCATAAATGTGTAATATGTTTAGGGTGTGATGTGCCAAACCAACAGCTTGGTACTGAATACATGATTGTTTTCTGCAACAGCTTTCTTTGATATTTACAGGGTAAAACTTCACACTCCCCTCCACCTACCATTTTGATATCAGACTATCGCATTAAACTCTTCTTTATCTTATCTATCATCCTTATCAATGCAGCTTATTTTAAAGTAAACACTAATTCCCTTTGTGAGTTTATCACACAATGCTTCTCTTATTAATCAGCTAAAGCTCTGAGATTATCTAAAAACATGATTTATTCCTGCGGACATAAAGTAGCTGGTTGAAACTAATATTTTAAAACACGGGTTCTTTTTGAGATTTCAGTCTGGTGTTGTTTGATACCAAATATGCCTAATGTCTGCTGCCATGTTACAGTTTAAATTACAGTTTAAATATCCTAATTAATAATCTTTTTATGCAGTCTACTATTTAGGACTGACATTAATCGCAAACTTTTAAAATCTGACTCACCCTTTTCTAATGTTCTTCCTTCAGATGACCTTTGTTTTTTGTGCAATGATTATTGTAAAGTTCTCCTTTATGGATCTATTTTTTTGCATTGTACATTTTCATGTAAAGTCTTACATTCTCCCAAAAACTGCACCAAGTTACATGCCTCATTCCAATACCATGTTCCTATCGCAATACCATGTTCGTATCGCAACAAGCCCCAAAGATCAGGAAATAAAGCGTTTAACATAACGTTTAACAAAAAGTTTAACATAAACAACATTTATAAGTTGTTCCAGAGTAATCAAAAAGATCAAACATCCATATGTTTAGATTCTTTATTAATTAATTATTTTTGTTCAACATTTGACTTGGCCTTTATACATGTCATTGTAATTGGATTTAGTTTTGCTCATATCCACAGTAATCTGATTTAAAACTCATTGACTGCTTCAACTCAGTATATGTAAAAAAAAACAACTAAAAAAAAACTTTTTTTTGTTTATTATTGCAATTCTCCACAAAAAACCAGCAGGGTGCAGACATGAGCTTTGTCTAAAAAATATTATTTAATATCTACATAATGTTTCTGAGATTAATCTTAATCGTGAACTCCAAACATTCCGAATGAATTCACCTCAAGATAAGCGCAGAAAATATCTCAGCAGCTGGAGTTCAATCTCGTTCAGCAGCCTCCGGAATAAAGGGGATTTTCTCCATCACACCACTCTTTTAAGATTAGAGTAAATCTGACGTTTAACGCGCTCTTTTTGTGTGCGGACACGCGGATAGGTGGGTGTACGCACTAGTTGTGTTGCGCTACTTCGCTTTGCCTCAACTCAGATGAGCTCACATCGTAGGATCCTACCAACGTGAGAAGGCGTGAGGACACCGAGGCTGGCAGTCAGTGGGAAGTGTGCACTCTCTTGTGCAAAGGCTGTCGACTTCCTTTCCCCGCAGCCCAAACTAAACAGAAACAAGGACGGTCTTGTGTTCATCCGTTTCATGTTGCAGAGACACCGTGGATTTGTAGGCTTTGACTGGAAATCCACTATTTTCAGTACCGACGGGACTGGACATCAGACTCCGCGGCTGATTAGAGGAAACCTGTACTTTCAACACTCTGCTGCTCGTTTTTTCTTCTTCTTGCTCCCTTCTTCATAGGATTCAGGATTCTATCTATCATACACTGTCCACTTCAAGACAGGCTGTTCAGCTGGAAGGGTGCCAGACCTTAAGTATTTCAAATATGCAAGTTCAGTCTAATGAATTGTGTCATTGTCTGTCAGAACTGGGATAAGAAATCGATACTCAAGAAAGTAGACGTGAAATTCTTTCTAAATTTGCACCATCTTTTTTTTTTCCACCCATCTTGATAAATATGTGCTTTGGTTGGATTAGGATGGTTCGGTCCACCTTGGCGCTTTTTTAGCCGGAGCAGCTGATGGGGGACTGATTCTTACTGTTGATTTTTGTCCATGCAAGACTCTGGGTGGAAACATGTCTGGCCACTTCTTTGAGAGGATCGCTGCTATCAGAGATGGCATTTTGGTCCAGCACTTCGGTCTTCACCTCTAAAGTGCCCCGGAAAATCTTATTCATGTTCACCCTCTCCCTTTCTGTCACATACTTGTTCTACAGCTTGATGAGCTGTTACAACTCGCTGCAATTCCCGCTGCAGGAGAACTATGTGTTTCAAGGCAGGCTGCTGACGGAGGATACAACTTTTGTGACACTGAGGGAGAAACTTTACTCGGCTTCACCGGGCTTCACAGAATTCGCTCAAGCTGAGAAAACGACCCCGGTTCCGACTTTAGGAGAGCACGATGAGAAGGAACAAAGGACGACGCAGTGGATTAAAATGCAGGCGTCCCCAACTCGATCCGTGGCGGCGTTTCACCCGACCGCGCCGGAGAGGGAGCGCCAAGAGATTAGCACCACGGACAGCGAACTCAGGGTGAACTGCACCTCGGATTACGGGGAGAAGAAACTTCCTCAAGCCATTATAATCGGGGTGAAGAAAGGGGGGACCCGAGCCCTGCTGGAAGCTCTCAGGGTGCACCCAGACGTGAGAGCCGTGGGGAATGAGCCCCATTTCTTTGACAGGAACTATGAGAAGGGACTGGACTGGTACAGGTGAGCTCTCAAAACCGTGGAGATTTTATTGAAATTAACACAATTGATGTTTCTGAATTGTATTTTTGGTTAATTGGAATATGATTCATGGAGACTCCTTTTTTTGTAATTGACATATTTCAATATCCTAAACTACCTTGATTTCTTTCACTAAACTAAAGTAGCATCCACCCAAATGTAATACTAACGTTTTTCACACCCTAATGTCAGTATCATATAAAATGCACAGCAAAATTCATATTATTTAGTCGCTTCTCTCACACGCTTGTTCTAAGATAGTATATAAAGTTATATCACTGGTATTGATTTTATCTCATCATAAGTTAAAATGGGATTCCGATTTAAAATCTGCTTTGCCAAATATTGATGTGAGGACTGCCTTTCAGTTTAACATGATGTACTCAAAACAATTTTCAGCTCAGGGCCTTTACATCTCTTTAAAACATGTGTGTCAGTGGAAGCAAACTGTAGGTTTATATTCCTGTAAAACGATTTATTCTCTTATATAACTTTAAAGACCTTCATTCTGTGTTTCAGAGACAAATTTTCTATATATTTACTCATTAAGTATTTCACTAAAGTACAGCTGTTCTATAGCTTATTTCAAATGAATATAGTTATTTCCAAATATGAATATTTTGGCACCAACAATATTTTATATTTTCTGGAAGGTTTGAAACAAACATTTGTTATACGACTGATTTATTAAATGTATATATTATTTATTTTACTATTTCCACCTTTTGAATATTGAAGAAAAAAAATCCAAACAGGCTCTTAATACATAAACCCTAAGCTTGTTATGATTAGGTGTTGAAATTTCCTCTTAAATGTGGAATCAGTTCTCAAACCTTTTGAAATTGTTAACCCGAAATTGAATTTGAATCCATTGTTATTTGCTGGACATTTCTGATGTTTTTGGGATGAAGAAAAAAGACACTTTAAGACCTCATTCATGGTCACTTGGCCGTGGCTCATTTAGTTGTTGTTCTCGCAAGTTTTTGACTGTACACACATGTTCAAATAGAGTCAATGAGCTGATTAGAACGATGCTGACTCAAAGTCCCTTCTGCTCCTTTGTGGAACTTTGTTTGTTATGTTTGGCTTGTGGAACATCTGCTTTCACCCTGCATAGACACAGGAAATCTCGTCTGATCATTTAGCCTGCGCTAATGCAAGCTGTTTCATTATCCTTACGGTGAAAGGCTCATTAGACGGGAGGACAACATGCTTACATAAATAGTAACAAATGTGCTTGTTGCTTTTCGGGTCCCTGAGCTTAAAAAGTTTTTGTGTAGAAGGATTCATTTTACTTTAAGAATTACCAGTTTTACGATATTCACCAAAGTATATAACTTTTAGAGAAGGCAAAAACATCAAAAACGCCTCAATTTACAATTTAAGGGGCCCACCCTGAAGAAATCAAGATTTATTTTCTCATTTTGACTGCCAAGGAGAATAACAAAATAGTAAAGAAATAGAAAGCCACTCTTCTTTTTCATTATTGAAAAAAATGAATTTGACTAAAGCTTTTCTCCGAATGATGCATTGAATGACATCTTTCCCCTCAGCTGGTAATGCTCTGGCTAATGTGCACTTAATGGAAGTTAAATTATGATCACTTACAGATGTTTGAAACATCAGCGTAGTTAAATGAGACCAGTGATCTCATAAAGTGTGATTCATAAATTTGAAACGTCTAAGTAACACCTGCTCCACATGTTGATTGAAATGATACAAAAACTAACAAAAGTATAATCCTAAAATCACCTTTTAGGCATGGTTATTTCATGTCTATATTTTTTATGTTTTATTTTTTACCCAATATCCTAACCTTGTTTGGCAGATTTTGTTTTTAATCTCGTTACACAGTCCTACACATACCTAATTTTAGTCATCCTAAGAGAAAATTGGCACTGATGGACTTTGAATATTTATTTATTTATTTGTTTGTTTCTAAATATTGTTTTTTGGCCAGTACTGCAACAGGAAATGTATAGAGTGATACACAGCAAGACCAAATCAGGTGAAACATTTTTGTGCTAATTAAGCCATGTGTTTTCCAAACTTTCCCCACGGATGACGCTGTAACAGCCAATATTGTAATAATATTATACCAGTAAAAACAAAATGTTTTTAATTTATGATATTTTGTACATTTGTTTAAATATAGTAAATCCAATACTATAATGATTTGCCAACAATAAAATGATGATGTGTTTGATACGACAAAAATTAACAGTTAGCTAGTATGATAATTATAGAATATGTCTTGTTATTATGTTTAGGCTCAAGAATAAAAATAATAAAACAAAGCATTTAAAACATGAGAATCACTGTTAATATAGTAAAAAAAAAAAAAAAATGCATTGTTTGGAAAATGTAGTTGTATGATGTTCACTCATCAAAGTTTGGACCAGCTGAATGAAGAAAAACTGAAGTAATGATGTTTTGCACAAAAAAACCCCTAAAAACCAAAACTAGACTAATAACACCATAATCAGCATAGCACCTTTTTTCAAAATAGATGCAAACATGTAATATGCACACCTTGCAAGAAACGAAACAGTGTAACAATGGCTTTAGTCACATCTGACCATACCATACGCATTTCGCCCAGCAGGCTTGCAGAAACTCCACATCTTTGTGTTGGCAATGGTAGAAAAGAAAGGGCCTTTAACATGCCCAGTGGCAAAAAAAAATAGGCTCCTGCTTACCGTTGTGTTTAGGAGGCCGTGCATTACTAACTGAACATCCCCTGACAATCTAATCATCTTAAAAATAGGTTAGGTATATGTTGTTCAAAATATGTAGGTTAAATAAATGGTATAGTATTTGTTAAAGGCTTGGGTTGCATGGTGGGACAGTGGAAAACCCCTTTGCCTTACAATAAGAAGGGCCTGGATTGGAACCCAGACTCAGCATCGAGTTTGCATGTTCTCCATGTGTATGTGTGGATTTTGTTAGGGTACTCTGTCTTTACACCACAGACCCAAAACATGACTGGTGTGTTTATTTTCATAAATTGCCTTTAGGTATAGGTTTTTGTGTACATGGTTGTGTGTCACTGTGTTGCTCTCCGATAGACTGACCAATGAAAACTGGAATTAGGCACAAATCACCACAAGTACATATAGACAATGGATGGACATTTGAGATTCCCATAATTTAGTCACTACTGATTCAATTATTTCTTATCACAATTTTTCCTGTTGTATGTTATATTGCAATCAGTGTGACTATTTGAAAATATTACAATAAGAAACTATGCTACGACAATGCAAGAAAAATTAATTTTAAAGCTTTTTAGTGATGCCAATAGGTTTGGAGACTGCTATACAATATTTGCTAAATTAATTCACGTGGAAATTTTAAAAGCACACTATTTCTGACTGAGACTGCTTGTGCATACGTGTATATTTTTTAAAACTGTTTTAAAAGGGTTTTAAGAAATATTATGGTTTTGTAAAAAAAAAAAAAATAACATGATTACACGTTCGTAAAAATTTGCACAGTCTTTGTGTAAGACTATTCAAGGCTGATGCTAAGCATTTTGTTCTTTCATTACAACACACAGAAGCCGTTCGAAAGCAAATCAACACATATACCGTTATATATGAGAAAGGAGAATAAGTCATCACAGCAAGGATTTCATCCCTTCTCTTTGTTTTCACATCAAAATGGTATCTATGCCTATTCACTATGCAGTGGAATATTCCTAATTCATGCGAATCAATAAAAAATTAATATTATTATTGGTTCTCAGGTCGTTATTTTAAAAATATATTTTTAGAAATAGAATCCTTCTCACTGGGGGGAATCACTCACAGCAGGAAGCTACTCAGTTAAGACATGCTTAATGAGGATGCAATGCATTAGACATATTGACCGTTTGATATTTTCATTTTAGCTAAATGTCAAATGATAAATGTTGCTTAATAAAATGTTAGCCAACAGAATGAACACAAGTCTGAGAATTATCTGTTTAACACAAAAAAATTTACAAAGAAATACTTATTTAATTGATAATACTTTTCCAGTTATCTAGCCCCTCCAGTCTGCTAAAAAATACCATGCCCCTGAGAATTGCCCATTTAAGAGGAATGAGATTGGAAGCAAATATGACTTTGATCAATTAAAGTAAGGGACATCTCAATGTTAAAAGATTATCTTTTTCATTGCTTTAAAGTCATTTTGTGGTACCTATGGTGAGAAACATAGTTTAAAATTATTTGTAATAATGATCAAATCATGGGATGAGCAGTGTAATTAATGTATGAAGAGTTACAAGTTAAACAAATGAGTAATAAATCTAGTCAATGCAGAAAAAAAAACATGAAGTAAAAATCCACTTTGTAAGAAGAAAGCTTTTGTTTGCGGCCCATCCTGTAAACTGTCCAAAAACATTTATTGACCTAATCAGTGAATGTTGGCAGTGTATATAAATACTGTAGGTACAACACACGGAAAAACAACACAGAAATACATTTTTAAGTAAAATAAAAAGCTGTTCCAACATTTCCTTTTGAGTTTTTGCAAGTATTAATAGATTATCTATCAATTTATATTTTTATTCCAGTGTATGTGGGAGCACATACACTGAAAAAAAAGGTAAGTGAATGCTCTCTCCTAATATTCATGAGAATAAAACATTCGGCACAAAAAGGTAACAATAGCCAAGAGGAACTGCAAAACACTTTGAAAGCAGTGTAGATCCTGCAATACAAAATGGCAAAAGAACATACAAATATTGGGTTCAGCAGAAAATGATTGCTAAAAAATCAAATCTAAGCTTATATCAGAATTAGAATTTTGTCTTGGCAAAAATGCAAAAAAAAATCAAAATGTTATTTATAAAGATTCTAACTTCATCCAAATAAAAAAAGTTTAAATGTGCTCACTTCAGCGACTCATACAGCTCCAGTTGAAAAATATCTAAACACAAGATAAATCAGCTCCATGCGAAGCAGGGGGCAGAATCCTACTGAGGTTTGCAAGCTTTAATATCGCTATGTTATTAAAATTACACTTTAACCCCTTTACAATAAAAGCCAAAAAGGATGTTCACATAAATCTTTTGCAAGATATCTTCCTACGGTTTCACTGCTGCATCCCTGAGCTCATACAGGAGTCAGAAGTATTGCTAAACCCAGTGGAATATAATTACAGAACTCCGGTTTCATTTCAGCAAACTCTATTCAACAGACCACAATATGTTTTCATTTTTGTTTCAAGTTTTTCTTTTCATCTTTTATTCATGATCAAATATGGCCTTTGTAAAATAGATAGTGTTGCCACCAAGGATTTATTTATTTTTTTGCTTTGTATGAGTAGCAGTGTTCTGTAATCAATAGATCATTCACAGCCAAACATTTTGGCATAACCAAGGTTGTTCATTATGGTTTATCCATTCCAAATGTTCTCTCATCATTGAATATGAACAATTCTTTAAAAACTATATTTCTCACAACATAGATGACTATTTATTACGGAAACATCGGTGGTATTGAGGCACAAAAGAAATTGTGGGTGTTCTAAGAAAATGCAGAGAAGCGTTGGGTTTATTATTAGGTCATGAGAAATTAATTAGTGACAAGTGGAATTTAATGGAGATAGGGATCCATAGGCAAGCCCAGCAGCTGAAATCCTGCATTTATCCCTTGTTTAGCCCTTCTTTACCTCTCCTGGTTCTCTTCGTGGGGGAAGCTTAGCTCCTGACTCCTTCCACCTGATTGGTAGCCGAGGACTCCCCTCACTAAGACGATGAGGCAGAGCAAGGAGGCCCAGATCCTCAAGCAGGCAGGATGCCATGCCCCTCCAGCTGGGCCATGAGCCGCAGAAGTACCTCCCTGTCCCACAGCTCCCCGACGTGGCAGAATCTGCCTGCGCCTGATAAGACAACCCCAAGACTCACAAGGACGTACCTCTCAGTGCTCCGATGCCGATGTTGCTGTTGTGGAATTAAACTTTTTAATTAGCACAAAACCCCTAAACTGTCTGGAGATTAGACCACATCTCTCAGGTTTTTTTTCTTTTTCTCCCCGGCCATGAACTTTCCACTTGTTTCGACTAACAAACATAGAGCTGAGAGACTCAAGCTACAACTGAAGTGATCATTCTTATTTCCCATTTGACATTCTGTTTTAATTCAGCAAAGTCAAGAAAAATAAAGGCTTTTTTAAACCACCTGTAGGCCAGCCCGTATGTATTTTTTCTAGCACTCATACCAACACACACACACACGAATCCCTGCAGTAATGTATCAGCCTGCCACTCTGACACAATATCATCTTTTCCACCCAGTTAGATCAATATTATGATGAAGTCATCTACTTCAAGTAAGAACTGACTACTCATGGTGATTGTCAAACATTCAGCTGATTGCAAAGTGTAGTACCAATAAGTAATTCTGCAATCTGAAAGGTAAAAGTGTCTATTCTCATATACAGGTTTGTGCAGACATAACTGCCTATTTACAGAGGTTTTCAGTCTTAGCTTATTTTGTTTAATTTAATTTAAAAAATGCATATAGGGAAAAATAAACCTAAGTAAATGCAAAATGCAGTTTTTAAATAATAATTGACTTTTTAAAACAAAAAAACCAACCTGAACCCGCACAAAAAATGTAATTACTCTCTTATCCTGGTTGTGCAAAATTGCCATCAATCATCTAAGACAACTGCCAATGAATATTTTACATCATTGCACAGTAATGTTGGCATATTCTTCTTTTCACAATTGTTTTGATTTAGCCGTAACACAGGGTTTTGTTTAGGCTATGCTGAAGCATTACAAGCAGATTTAAGTCAATATCTTCACCAGGCAATATCCACATCTACTTTCTTTTTCAAACTGGGCAGAAATGCTATTCTTTAAATTTACATCCAGCTGTATAACCCAACAAGGGTTGGTCTTAAGGTCAAAAGCCATTGAACGGGCCATAGAAAACATCTAAACCAGCTACAGAACATGTCACTACTACCACCAGTGTGTGTATGATTTACCCTTCCCAATATACTAGTTTTATGCCGGATATAACAGGGCCGACACCATCAAAACGATTTTTAAAGAGGTTTTGGAGATGATAATTTTTATTATTTATTTATTTTTTGCTAATTGGAAGATTGGTCATTGTGCCTGTTTAGTGGTTGTTGCCTCATATCTCTTGAATCAGGAAATCTAAGATTTTTTGAGGCAAGCACTGTTCTTCTGGGTCCTTCTGACCTTGTGAATAACATTTCTTCATGATTTACTAATTATGATAGGCCAGGAACTCATAGGCAGATTCACCATTGTGTCATGTTTAATTTATTTATTTATTATTTTTGTGAATACTTACTCTTACTATAGTTCATTAGTGTCCCAATTCCTGAGAAACAGCTTTGATTCCGTTTCCAGACTGGTAAATGTTAATACTTTGGCCGCTGATAAGTTTTTGAATTTCTTTAAATACTAGCTTAATGCAATATTTTTTTTAATCTTTTTTTACCTACTACATGATCTCAAACGGGTAATATTTAAGGGATTTGTTCATTCTATATGCCTGGTTGAATGAATGCCTGCTTGTGAAGGTGAAAATGAATCAGCTTCCCAAAAAGAATGGGGGAGACAGGGAACAAATTTTATTCTATGGCCCTTTTAGCTTGGACAACGTTTTTCCCTTAATAAATAAAATTATCATTTAAACTTTAAAAGAAATACTCAGAGCTCTTCTGAAACAAATTAGTTTTGAACAGTTTTGTAACTGTTTCCAATGTTTTCAAAGTCTACGTGGACTTTAGGTATGTTTTTAAATGTTTTTCCATAACTGACAGATACTTGAAATATTATACAAAAATACTAATTTAGTGCAAGATATAAACACAACACCTAGTTATGTGAAAAGAAACAAGTATTTTTCTTGATACTAGGGTGTTTATCAAAAGATAACAGTTAGCGCATGTACAATACGATCACCATAAAATCAGCAACAGCTTGGGTTGTTGTTGTTGTTAACCTTCATGTAATACAAAGAACATATCCATATATACTTAATGGCAAAGTATTTTGTTGTGGTGGTACACTGACCAAAAAACTATTTTTTTTATTTAGGCGCTGCCATAAACATAATATTTCTTTGTATATAAATTGCAAATATAAACTTGTTATGAAGCACAGTTCATTATTTCAAAGGGAAAGTAAAACAAAAACAAAATGTGTCACTAAAACATGTGTATTGAGGTTGTAAATGCCTGTACCATGTTTAAACTGTGTGATTTTTTTCAGTCAATATAAGGTGAAACCAATAAATGTCATTAGAATTCAGTTATATGGCAAGTATTAAGTTGAGCAATTTCGAACTTTTTTCAAAGTTTCTATCTGAAACATTACAAAATTGATTGGGATCAGCTCCTATTGGCCGGGCTACTGTGTTACGTTTCCTTTTCAAAACATTTTTAATTTTATCGTTGATTCATTGTTGCAAAATGAAACCACCCTTGCTTCCACAATCACAGATAAGTTTGATCTTTTTATTCAAAGATCAATGGAAGAATGAATAACCCACCACACTATTTGCATACGGAGAAATAAAATTTATCTGGAGAACCTAATGGGCACAGTCAATTTCATCCTGCCTTTGAAATCTGTTTGCTCCTCCCTCTCTCTCACACAGATTTGTCCTTTTCTCTTGGCCTTCGGTACCTGCAATTCTTTAAATAAAAGTCTATTTTACAAGTGGTTAGAATTTAATTTACCATTTTCCCTGTTCTGTTGCTTTGAAACAGCCGTGAGTAATCCCTTCCGTTCAGTTTCTCATCCAATTTGTTGTGTCTATCAAAGGATTGGGATCAAATTATTTTAGCTGCCTCTTCCTCTAACTTCCAGGGGTAAGTGGGAAGGTGTAACGGTTGTGTTTGTCCACAACATTGACAGACATTCCGAAATAAAAAGACATTCCTTATTAGGTTAAATTATTTATTTTTGACACCAAAAAAGTATTTGCTGAAGACCTTTTATGCTCAAAGGGATTCATTTCCCCCAAAATATTAGTTGCATCAAGCAGAATTGAAGGGTTCTGCTTCCAGTCTGGAGAAACAATGACTCTGCTCTGCGGAAAGCTGGTTTACAGACGTCTTTAAATCTCTGCAAATAAGGCTACCTTGGGACAAATACGCATGTCAATCATACTTGTCAGGATTCCAATTTCCCTTCCACATCTCCTGGAGCTCTTGTGCTGCCTGCATTTCTTATTGGCTGGGAGGGATCTGGTCTCACGACACAAGCTGATGCATTTGTTCAGTCAAAGGGAAAACCCTGACAGGAATGGTCATGGAGCCAAGATACAGGGGCCTCTGGGAGTATGTTTCAAATGTGTTTCCAGGAGCTGATAGGTGCTTCTGTAGTAGGTTGTGCTGAAAGATGGTGGAAAGAAAATGCTAGCATCTCCCTCTGGAATAGGTAGCCTTATCATGTGAGTATGACCATTATGCACTAGATATATGCACAAATATGCTGCATAAACATGTTTTTGTCTTATCATGAAAAAAATCTTTTAACAGAAATTATTTACCAATTTTTTAAAATTTATTTAGTAAAACAACAACAACAACAAAACTGATAGACTTAATTCAATTATAGCTCTGTGATGTGTCAAGACTCTAGAGGTGTGAGCTAATTCCCGTGTTTACACCCCTGAGTCAGTGTCACAAACAAATACAAACACATTCACTGGCTTCCAGGATCTTGTCACCTCGCCTGTCCCACCATCTTTGAAGTTTTTAATCTCTTTATGTTGTTTACTCATGTATGTTCTTTCTCCCAAATCACCATGTGGGGTTTTGTATAATTTTAGCACAGCATGAAGTATTGTATGAGCTGTGTGTTAGACGCGTGAACAGCACTTTCCACATGCAGATAAGAAATGCTGTGGTGATGGGTTAATGCTGAAAAGGGAATCGTAGTGTGGTCCTGATTCTGCAGCTCTGCAGCAAAACGCATTGCTGACGTCTCTGCCACAGACACTGAAAGCATTTTGTAACTTGGAAGGTATTTACACAAGCTGTGGCATTTGCCGAACTCCCCTGAGATTTTGGGTTAAGCCACTGAAATGCAAAAGGATGCATTTAGGGATTATTCTAATTGGTAATTGCTGTATCAGGATGTGATTTTTTTTTCCTGGCTAATTTGGATTATTGGTAATAGAGATTCAGAAGAAAGTTGATGTGTTCTACCTCTGTAATAATGTTGTTGCCTGCTTTTAACCATGAAGCCATCTGTTGTCTCGTGGGGGTTTTCACGTGGGCAAAATAATGTCTGTATTCTTGTGCAAGAACAATTGACAACACAATCACACATAATAAAACCCAACGATGAAATATGCCGCAGACAAATTGCAAACGATTTTAGTTTAGATTAGTGCTCATGTAACAGCATTATTCCTGCCCTCGGGTTACAGTGAAGATTTTATTTCTGGCCTCCACTGATTCTTCTCACATTTAATATCCATAAAATATGGTTAAGATTTTTATTTTTTGTAAATTCTTAAACTAAAATTTTAGACTCACAAAATTGAATATGTTTTCACTTTTAAAGGATGCTAAATATTTTGTGTCTGTGACCAATAGAGGGCCTTCTTCAACCTTGTCACCCTGCAGCTGCACCTTTTAGACATCAATTATTCCCTAGAGATGTAACATGCTTTTGGAGTTTTCATTCCACTTGCATCGATTTGTTTTCAATGTAAAGTGACCATAAACACCTCTAAATTCTGATCTCAGAAATTGTTTATTTTCAGTTTTTCAAATTGCAACCTTTAGTATTTGCTTCAGTTAAGCTTAATTTTATATATTTTTTATATTTATTGAAGCTCTGTTATTGAAAAAAATACATTTAATCGAAAGGTCTTTACCAATTTTAACTTAAACATATAATTGTTTCAACTGTTCTTGGTAACTTTATGAGAAGGCCTAAATGCTGTAAGAAACAAACAAAACAAAAAAAAACACCCAAACCATATTTAAACATACACACAAGACAGTTTAGAATATCTTGATTAGCAGCCCATTATAAGGTACAGAAATCATATAAGAGCATAAATTCAGATCGATTGGTGGGAACATTTTTGGACATGAGATGTAATATCATGTGCTGCTAGTTGCCAGGTAAATTAGGTAAAAACTACCAAAATTTTCTTTACACTAAGGATGATCTGATTTGATTCCAAATAAAGACTCAACATTGATCAACACATGTTTTAAAATGTATCTAAAAAAAACCACTACATTTTTCTGATTTTTATTGCGATGTTCACAGTAGACATAATATTGTTTTTGTGCTTCCTCTTTCTGGAACACTACTAACCAACTTACACCATGGTCTAAGCAAAGTACATGAGGCAGTCAAAAAAGGTTTTACATATCATTTTGCTATGACTTAAACAATCAAACAAATTTTGGAAGCTAAAATAGCAATAAAACAGAAAGGAAAGAACTGAACATTTTGAGTAAGATGTGCAGCATTGGAATTACTAGCAAGGCATCATTTATATCTCTCAGTATTTAGTAAACTAATATAGAAGCATCCAGATTACTCGCTGAATTTGGAAACATTAACATTACTAATGCAGTTCATATAATAAGACTTTCGTTCTGTTTTCTTTGTGGCTTTAAAGCTGCAGCATTTTAACCCTGTACATTGTACTTGGACTGGGCAACTAACTACAAATGTCTTTTGCCTAATGACAAATACAGAAATCTCAACCTCTAAAACTCTACTGTAGACAACTTAAAACAGTAAATATCTAGAAACTATCTTCCCTTGGAAGATAGCAGCTAGTAGATATGTCACTGTGTTTCTAATATGAAGATTCATAATATTTCTACATTTGCTGTGACCAAGATCTTTTTCAGTCAGTTACTTTTTCTCAATTTAATGCTGGATATACCACCTTTTGTTACCTCCTGCAGTATCTGACAGTGGAATTCTAGCTTCTGTCAATAAAAGCAAAGTGATTTCTGCTAAGTTTAGATCAATCCAAAGACAGAAGAGTCCATCATAATTTAGAATTGCTAGTTTGATCCCAAGTCTGGACAGGTTTGAAACTGCCCCATAACATAACTGCAAGCTTCCATATGTATTTCTTATTTTAATGTGGCTATTGAGTATCTAATATGAACCAAATGGAAAATAAATCTAGTAAATATCTTTTTTGAATTAACCATGTACATTTTCATAATTACTAAAATAGACTTTTGTTTTTTTTGTAGTTGCATCAGGATATATTAACTTCAAATGTTTAAGGGAAAGAGAGAGAAATAAAAAAAAAACATTTGTTAGACCAGAAAAAGATGTGGACTTGATGTGTTGAAAGGTGGAGCAAAAACATACATATGCTTTATTTACACTGATAAAACTCACATGGAAAACAGCTAACATCATCATAAACTCAATAACACATTTTCTGCTGATGGCTGATATAGCTCATATTTGACATGGTACCAAGCTTACAGGCAAAAAAAAGGGTTTTAAGAAACCTCTCTTTTCAGTTTTGTGAGTTTATATTTCCTCATATTAGGTGAATAACTGACTTTTAATTATCATGCTAATTTCCTAAATCCATTGTGAAATTAAAAACAAAAATAAAACTAAACAACCTGTATGCTGCAACTCTACTGCCTATCTAAACAGATGGAATAAGAGAAGAGGAAACACAGGAGAAGAGTAAAAATAGGGAAAAACTAGATCAAATACAAGAAGTCTGTTAATTTTATCTACTACAATAAAGGAGTAAGCTTTTCCGTAGTTGATAACATCCAAATAGAATGCTTTATTGAGCAGGATGATTTTAAATTAGACCCTAGTTTGACTATACCTAGGATCATTTTATAAGAGATTTAAACTGCAGCTGGTTTCTCATTCCCTGCATCTTAAGTATTGCCCTGCTGAACCGACCAAAAGTTGCTTTGTACTCTCATTGACATCTAGATTGTTTCATGTCCACCGGTAAGAAGGAGGCAGAATCTTAACTATGAATTGATTTTTGAATGAGCATACATTTACTCTAAAATGCTTGCATGACTCATTGGGGCTATGCAGCGCAGCAACCCCACTGTCTTAACTGATTTGAGGAATGAACACTCGCTCTTGTTGTGACTCAAGGTCATTTTTTCATTGTAGACTTAAGCATTCTCCTCTGGTTTTCAGAAAGGACCAACTTACCATGAAAGTGTATCTAAGATGAGGTGAGAAGTTACCGCAGGAACTAATGGGTTTATTTAATTCAATTTATTGCTTCTGCTGTCACATCATGCTGGTAACTTTACAATTGAGGTTGCATGAAGAAGACAGAGAGAGACTACTCTGTTTTTGAAAGGGCAGAATAAAGACTAATGTGATGATGGATTTTGTTGTCCACAAAGCCGGATGTAAAGCTGTAAAACTAAATTCATATAGGGATGTGGTGAAATTTTGGACAAGCCATCCAAATCAGAATCACACTGTTGCTGTGCTCACAGGGCTGGGAATCTGTTGTAAATGAGGGCTTTGTCAGAGTTTCCACTGTTGGATCCTAGAAAGGCAGTCTTTTGATTTCTGTGTGTCAACTGAAAGGCACTAAAACACTTTTTTTTAATCTAGTCCATGTTTAACATTCACTGCTATCTTCTTTCATCTATTATTTATCTCCATGGATTGAGTGTGGCATTCTGTTTCTGCTTAAAGCCTACTCGAAAAATTAATTAATCCCTACCATTATTAAGTTGGATATATGTCAAGCTGTATCTCCCTCCCTTCATCTCCCTCCAAACACATTGTCTCCAATTAACATTTAGTAAATTTTAGATATAATCTGTGGAATACAAATAAATCAGACCGGGCTGCTGGCAAAACATTGTCTTAACTAAGAGCAAACAGCTTTCTTTTAAACCCGTTTTGCATAAAACCTTTTTTGTTACACAAATAAACATGTACGCTGTTTTAGGGGTCTTGTGGGGGGTTAAAAAATTTAATGCTTCATGATAATTAGGTAAGCAATTGTGCAGTGCTTAAAGAAGCAATTTCACACCTTGAGTTTCAGTGATGTACGGTGAAAACTTTCCAGGGTGTACTGTGCATAGGTTTCTTTGTGTTGCTTTTATGGACATTATATTCAATAAACACTGGTTGCTGGTGCATTTGCCGATTTTTTATTTTTATTTTTACAATAATTGGCTTGAATCTACATGTTGATTTAATGAACATTTGCTGCTGTTCGGATCTGTAAAAGCACTGCTTATAATAATCGAATACTCATAATATTTCAACCTTTTTTTTTCTTCTTTTTTCCCTGGCTCAAACAAAAAGAAGTACAGCTCTAAGCACCTGAAATACTTCATTAATTTGAAGATTGCAGGTAATATTGTTTACCCAGATGTGATTACACATTTAAAAGGCTTTTTTCTTCTTAACTGTAAAGTGAGCTTTTTAAAAACATTACAATGTTAATGCAGAAAAAAAAAAAGAATATTTTAGATTTTTTAGGCTTGACACTCTTTACCTCACAGAAGAATTTCTTTGAAAGTGCAGATGGAAAATATTCTGATGTATAATGAGAGAGTGGGTTGCTCAGGCTCTTTGACATCAGACAAGCTATGCCTCCTGCCCTGTAAAAGTGCTAACCCACCGAGCCAAATGTGGTTCTTACTCCTCTGTGAATCCATTGGTTTTTGTTTCCTCAGACCTTTTTCCTCTTTTCTCTGCTTTTGGTGAAAGCTCAAATTGTGAAAAGCACAACAATGTCCACCAAATGTTCTGTCATGTTTTAAAGTCACCAGAAAAGTCATGCAGTGAAAATGAACACAATTATCCAACCACACATTGTTCAGACACAAATGCTTAAACATAAAGTTTTTTCCTGAGTAACCTTTTAATAAAGTTTTAAGAAATTTGAATATTTCATTACAATCGTAGGTGTTTAGGAAGGTTAAAATAAATTTCCTTTTTTTTGAACAAGGATTAATGCAGAGACAAAAAAAATCAAACCTAATTG
>JAVLVB010001098.1:629571-643122 GCA_032876305.1 Orestias chungarensis
CCCCCCCCCCCCCCCAAAAAAAAAACAACAACAACTCTGGTCCATTAAAACATACACAAATCATGGCGTGACAAACATACGAGCAACCGTCAAAAGACATTCTGCTGTGACTAGGTCTTATTGGCACCATATAACATCTTTTACACATTTAGGATACACTTAGAGGGCATATTCTTCAGGGCTTATTCTCTTTGTGCTAATTTATGTCATTATGCCTTACAACCATATATAAACACATTCTTACATATATCTGTCAGACTGTCTCACTTGTTGAGCAACAATGCCTACTGACTGATGACAAACACATGCAAAAACAAACAAAAAAAACAAAAAAACAGCCTTTGATTGTTATGCACAGTCAGAGGTTAGGAATAAAACATCCTAATACAATGTAGTTGAATCAACATTTTTTAGCATTTTTTTTAACAAGATTTTTATTTTAATCCTTATAGTATTTGCATTAATCCTTGCAATTTTTAGTGCAAAATTAGGCCTTGAGTATAATTTCTGCTTCCTCTAAGAAGATGTTTTGGTTCAGTGCACTGCTTTGCCTTGTTATACTTCCATTCCCTTATGCCTCGTTTTAATGGCCTCTTGGAAGTCAGCTATTGTTTTGGCAACAACAGACCATTTGCTTCAACTACGCTCTATTACTAACTGAAAATAAATCAGAACCCAATCAATCCCCAAGTTAAATCATGTTGTCCATGTCCAGACTAATCAAATATCTGAAAAATTGTTGTTCAATTAAGTATACAATCGCTTAGGTTTCTTTAGTATTCAGTTTTATAATTATTACATTCTTAGCTCCACCCAAGATACACTTAAACAAACATTTCTATTTAAAGCTACGTATTTTCATGCTTTTATTAGTTTACGAGATAAACCTCCCAAACTGTAACGTTTGAGAGCTCTATATAAGGTTTTAATAGTCAGCCCAAATACCACGCCATAAAGTATTTCTGCCTAAAGCACCAAAATGACTAGCACAGGCCCTGAGTGAAGTGGGGTGCATAAATTGATTTTGCCTGTATAGGATTTAGCACCTGTGTGGATTTGAGTAATTTCCCATTAAGTTTCACTTGCAAATCTTATGTTCTAAATGAACTACGCTTTTGTGTATGATTTTTTTAAGTAAATTTATATTTTGAGATGTTTTAGCACTGAAAAATGCATCATCACAGTATGTGTTTAGAATACCTTTCAACTGTGTGTATTCATCTATGCTGAATTACTGAAATAGTGCTGTTATGGATAAATATATACATTTAGGATGTAAACATCTTGGCACTGTTTCAAGCAGAGCTCATGCTTGACTGAATGGTCTGAGACTGTTGAAATTAAAACATGCATGAAGATAAAAATAAAAAATACAATAAAAAGACAGGACACCAGTCCCATGGTTATTGAGGCATCTGTATTGTTTATGTACCATTAAGCTCACACTGTATTCTCCCCCTCACTGTTCACATGAAAGCATAAATTGCTGCAGGCTACTTTTATTGAACACCAGCTTGTGTGATCCAAGCTGCAACAGAGACATTCACAAAACATTGTGAGATAAAACACACACTGAAATTAAAACTATACAAATTAAACATGTAAAAACATTGGACACGATGGTTGAAGGGATTTTCCTCAGACATAATTATGATTTTGCCAAAATGCAGTTTGCCAAGGCAAGATATTAGTATCAAACTAGTATGAAAATGAAGCCGCAGTAATCAAAGACCCTGCATTAATTACACAAATGAACAAAGGAATCTTGTCGCTGAAGATAAACACCATCAAAGTTACTGAAGGAAGTTAATGCAAATAGGGTCCTTGGAGAGTAGCTGTGAAAGTGTCTTTATAGCCATGTTGACAAAAGGACATGCATGATTCTAGAGTCTTGCGTGATAATATTAACAATGAAAATGAATCTGTGCATTCTCAAAAAAAACAAAGACATAGTGAGCAATGGGATTGTTAGCTCTTCCATTTTTTCTCAACTCGCCATTAAAAATGTACAAAGCCACCATAGCTGCAAAACATGGCAGTCGGGACTTTGTTTTGATTTGCAAAGCAGCCAGTAAAATGTCTCAGAGTGGGTGGGCATTCTCTTAGATGTTACGAAGCATGAATTATTCATTACACCACTATTCCAATATTCATTTCAACTGTATATGATAGCCCTTATTGTGTAGGAGGTAGCTGGTATGACATCATATCTTTAGATCTCATGGTACTGGCTAGGTCAATCCAAAGACCTACTTTTCAGTTTTTCAATTACAGCAATCTCATTAGACCTCTGCAGTCAGCTTAAGTGGATTTTAAGAAAGCAACTAGGTAAAGGATGATTGATTGTTTCCCACGTATTTCTCTCCCATGTTTAACCAAATGATGCACTGAAGTCTTGTTTATCCATCAAACTAGGCCCTCTTCCAGCAATCCACTCACAAAGAAATTCAAAATTAATTGGCAACACCAAAGCAGAGTCACGGCAAACAGACAACTTTCTTCCTCTCCCCATGATGCAAATGATATTCAGAACAGGGAAAAGCGGCGGTCGCTGTGTTTTATGTTTTATCCACTTGGTTGGAATGCGAAAACACAGTTGGTCTGTGGAGTGTTATACCTCTCCACCAGACATCTCTTGGGTTCTAGCTGGAATTTCCTGAAAAAAAGATAATGAATGCCGGATAGAAAACAGAAATCAAGAAGGCAAATGAAGAATTGTGACTGACGGTCCGATAATTGGGGTCTGCTCTTGCTCTCCATCCTCTCTCTGATCTGGGGACAGGAAAGGAATACAATTCATGGAGGAGTATACCAGCAAAGCTTACTCAGCAGAAGATACTATTTGAAGCACACACACACACACACACACACACACACACACACACACACGCACGCACGCACGCACGCACGCACGCACACACACACACACACACACACACACACACACACACACACACACACACACACACACACACACACACACACACACACACACACACACACACACACACACACCCACACACACACACACACACACACACACACAATGAGAGAGAGAGATAGAGACTTAAAAAAGCCTTCAGAGTACTCAAAAAGTGACTTCTTCAGATTGTATTGCATGTGCCTCACCTGTTCTTGAAGTTACCCTTTAACTATTATTGGCTCTGAAGAAAGCTTTTCATTCATGTAAGGTGGTGAGTGTAGCGGAGAGTTGCTAAATGCAGCACCTTGGCATCAGCTGTTTACCACAGAGTCACTCAGCAGTCACTCAGCAAAGTGACACAAGCATTTACTTTGACTAATAAATCATTGATGGTCTTGTGTGCGTCCATGGAAATGCATTGTCAGTTTTGGTACTTGATTAGCATTTCTGTCACTTTGCCTTATGTTTAACATAACTCCAGCTGTGCAACTCAATTCCCGTTGCCCATGGGCATGACTGTGATGAACCATTCCTCAAACTGACATCCAGTCATTGCAGTGCATCAACAAATGTGTAATTTCACTGAATATATGAAGCAAATAAAATCCAACGCATGGAGTGTTTATGTGCTGAAAAGGGGGAACAGGAGCTGGTAAAGTGTTTATATATGTATATATATATATATACATATATAAACACTTTCCGAAGCAACACATTTAAATCACTGCTCCTACCAGTGGACAGATGAGGGATTACAGCTGTTTTTAACTTAGGCTGCTTATTGGCATTTCCTAGTTGAACCGTCACTGACTATGTCATCGCGTGGTGTCATGTTTTTAACTTATAATATATATATATATTTATATTGGAATACTTATGTTCTATATTTCTAAAGTACATATTACTAAATAGAAATATTGAACTAAACCATGCAAGAGGAAACCAGAGTCTATCTCTCAGCAACTCTCACATCACAAAATCGAAATAAAGGTATGATTTCTGCTTTGAGAAAACGATTAAAATTAAAAATAAGAACACATTTAAATCACAATACAGTAGTAGCCATTAAAAATCTCTCCACTTTCCTTGCTGGGCCCTTGGCTGGTCCTTGGCCTGTCCTATACAGGTCCCAGCTTGGTCTGCGGGGGTTATATGACACCACGCGATGACATAGTCAGTGACGGTTCAACTAGGAAATGCCCCTAAGCAGCCTAAGTTAAAACCAGCTGTAAACCCTCATCTGTCCACTGGGAGGAGCAGTGAATTAAATCTGTTGCTTCGGAAAGTGGCCTGTGAGACTGGTGTTACAGTAGCTTTCTGATCTAAATACATGTACCTGTGTGCTCCATACAGATATCTCTCAAACTTTATTTTGAAGAATAAGGGCATACTAGATCATAACTGTGTTGTATGTCATATAACCAATATATGGTGCTTTATATAAACTTCTGATTTTTTAATGTAGCCTAATGTAAATCTATCTGGCAGTCCAGTCCAGTAACAACAGGTCTCTGTGGGTGTGTAAGCTAAGTCATCGCAGGGGGGTGCAAAGTGCGGACTCGTGTAGAAAGTGAGGACCTCAAACTATGCATCAGTTTTTAAATTGCATTGATATGCCATGTATTTACACCATACTTTTTTCTGAATATTTTTGTTACGTTCGGTGTGTGTGTGTGTGTGTGTGTGTGTGTGTGTGTGTTTGTGTGTGTGCGTGTGTGTGTGTGTGTGTGTGTGCGCTTCTCAAAGACACTGTATTTAGAAGGGATTAGTTAATTGGATGGAAAAGGCCAGTCTTTGATTAGCTGGGAGTGCGGCTCATTTGCATATAATGTAGAATTGCTGGCGCAGAGTCAGGCCCAATAGTAGCGCCGCTGGTGGTATCAATGTCGTGGTATCGGTCGCAATTATATGAGTACGAGTAGAGTGCTTATGCCCGGTATCAGATCGATACCCGATACCAGTGTCGGTATTGGTGCATCCCTATTTTTGTGAGATAAAACAATGAGGAAATTGATGAATGTGGAGCGGGCAGTGAAGCTCTTCTTCGAGCTGGAGGCAGCTGAGGAAAACGGGGTGGAGCGCAAATTGGAGATAGAGAGCGATGACTTAAGTAAGGGGACGATCCGTCATTTTCATTGGAGAAGGAGGAGAGAGAGGAGCCTCAGACGAGTTGGTAGATCCGCCCAGAGGACGGGACGGCGGCGGCGGGGAACGCCCACCATGTCGCGATCTCAGCCTGCTGAGGCAGCAGAGCCAAGCATAAACACTGAGGTATTGCCTGCATTTTATGTAGATAAAGTTAAATTACTTTGTTGTGTGATAAGAGTGTACACAGGTTTTGAAATTTTCAATTTCTATTGCATCCTAAGTTTTAAAATTGGTTTGTTAAACATATTTGTGAGACATTACATATTTTTGTAGTTGTACATAAAACCCCCTGGAGTAATGCCTGCATTAATGCAAAAAAAGTCACGAATTACTTTTTTCTGTGAAAGATTGTATGTTGGTTTTGAAATTAACAATTTATATTTGTATTCTAAGTTGTAAATATAGTTCATTGAACACATTTGTGGTTTTCACAGTAAAAAATATTACCTTTTTTCTACTCAGATTTTATGTTTTTTTGTGATTTTAGGCCCACTATGTTAATATGGTATGTCAAAATGTAAATATAAGTCTACAAAGGGAAGGTTGTGCAGAAAAAATGTTACCAAGCAATACAGGCCAAAATTTTTATGTAAAGTGAAATGTAAAGATAATATCAAAAGTAATCCAAAACGGCCAATTATACCCTGGACTCCAGAGGGTTAAAGTACTAAATCTTGCACATTCAAGCATAAATAAAATTCCTTGAGGCTCCATGAGATTGTTTTTTTAAAATGTACACACCATAAGCAAAGAAATCAAGACTGTTGGCATTTTTGAGCATCAGAATATTTATTTCCCACTATGCCTCCCTTGATGATTAATAATACACAGCAAAACGTCTTTCTTGGAGTGCCGGAAACGCTGAATGGGGTTGAAGTCTACAGCAATCACGGAGCTGCATTTTGGTTGCCTTGATTTGTGTGACACTGGGAGACCAAATGGCCCATTAGGTGCAAACAAAAGGAAAAGCAATGAGAATGCTATTGGAGGTGCTTCCTGCCCCACATCTGCAGTCGTGACCTCATCTGCAAACCAATGCTAATTGAGGTGCTTGTACGGGCTAGCTGGCCTAAAGCAGCACTGCAATTACCTGCAATGATCTTCCCAAAGGGTGATCCTCACCAGTAAGTCTACCTCTGTAAATGGAGATTCCCTACTATTCGTTTTGGCACTTCCTGCCCCCCATCTGAATTTTGGGCTTCATCAGAATCATGTGATTGAAAACCACCTATAGAACAGTCTAGTGTCTACAGGAATCTCCAGACTTCCGAAAATGTCCTCCCAATGTCAAAGTTTTGTGATGTTACCAAGTTTGAGGAAATGTGAAAAGAAAAAAAAATTCTATGCACACCTATTTTTTCCTCTGTTTATCGAAGTATAACACGATTATAGCAATCACTTGCTGAGAGAACGGTTGTGCTCTCTCTGCCTCTTACAACGTGATTAATGCATAAGTATAATGTACATGCTAAAGTAAATGCTAATCAAAGTTCCAGACATTCAAACAATACTGTCGGGCTGGCCTATTATGCTCCCTACTTATCATACTAAAAGCAACACATGCATACCATCAGAGCACTTAAAGGTGCACATTCAAGACCATTCACACCTTTTTGAGTAATGCAACATGTATCACATGAACAACTCTAGAACATTCAGAACCTGTTTTTCTTAATCTATTAATGCTACAAACTGCTGCTTGGGCAACACAGAGAAAAGTTCTTCAGGATAATAAATTAGATAAAACATATTGAAAATGATCCATACACAATCCGAAAACGTGTTGTCGTACTTGTGGGCCTTTCCGGGTGTGGAGGCAGTCCACATTACAAATGACCTTGTCCGCCAGACCTCCAACTACACCACTAGCCAAATGACTTTGTGTTTGGTTGGATCAGTAATTTCGGATCCAAAGCAGTACTGAATGAGTTTTGTTTTTGTCTGGGTTGAATAAATGTGATTCACTATTTGCGTTGCGGTTCCATCACTAACGTAATGTTACATGAATGTATCACTGGCGTCAGGCTACAAGCTACCTAGGTCATTGTAAATACTATATTGTAATTATTAAATGAATATCAATACTTGTAACAAATTGTAAAAACTAGTTTTTTCCTAATGTTACTAGGTCATTCTCAGAGGTCTAATCAGACACTTGGAAAAGGTTGTGGTTAAAGAAAACGGAGAAGTTGTTGCAGCACATTGTCACTCCATGGCTGGATAGCACATAATAAATTAACATCACATCAACATGTAAACATTCAAAATTAGTCACCTTTCCCCTTGCTTTAGTCAAATGTTCGGTAATGAACAAGAAAACTACAGTGAGTCATCCGATCTATAGAATCCTTGTTTGTTTCCATTGAGGTATGAGCTTATACTGACTTTAGCTCATGTTGTAAGACAGAGTTTTTTTTTCTATCAGGTCTTCTGCCGTTTTTTATTTACTTCTCTACTTTCTTACTTCTCTACTTTCTTCTTTGTGAGTTGCAAACTCCGAAAAACCCCCCAAAAGAAAACCTTTTGATTTCCCCGGTTTGTACAGCTGTACACAGCGCAAAACTCTAGGATTTTCCTGTGGTTATCCTGCCGGCAGAACATTTTCTGCCCCCCATCTGCAGTCGTGACCTCATCTGCAAACCAATGCTAATTGAGGTGCTAGTACGGGCTAGCTGGCCTAAAGCAGCACTAAATACCTGCAATAATCTTACCAAAGGGTGATGCTCACCAGTAATTCTATATCTGTAAATGGAGATGCACAGCTTTTCAACAGGATTTATAATTACTGTTGTTTCTGGTAGACTATAGAATAGTCTAGTGTCTACAGGCATCTCCAGACTTCAGAAAATGTACTCCCAGTTTTGTGCGGTTACCAAGTTTGAGTAAATGTGAAAAAAAAAATTTTTCTATCCTCGCCTGTTTTTTCCTGTTTATCAAACATCATGCTAGCAATAACTTGCTGAGAGAACTGTTGCTCTCTTTGCCTCTTACAACGTGATTTATGCATGAGGATAATGTTACACAGGATTTGTAGTCAGTAAAATGTATGACATTATTTGATTCAGTAGGGTCTCCCCTTTCATATAAGTACAAACAATTACAGTTATAATTCCTTTTTAAACATCAATCTTTGTACTAAAATATTCTTTCTATCAAAATTTGTGGACATTAAGATCTAAACTTTGTTAAAAAAATAAACATCGTCCAATTGTATTATTTTTAAGATGTTTAGGTATTTAAACTTTGGGCCTATCGGGATTGTTGTGTATTATGTAAGAGAAGTGCCATCTTCTTGTCAGACCCTGTAATTCAGTGAAAATATTCACACCCAGAAGAAACAGGGGGTAACTCCAGCAGCTAGAATTTAGTGGGGATTCCGCTGGGAGGGTTGGGGAAGTCTGCAGGCGTTTCCCTGGGAAGGGCCATTTTAAATGGCTACCACTGTATGTCACCAGCTACGAAAAAGCAGTGATATATTTTTTTTAATGACAAAATGGAAACAAAGATCACCAGTCTTTTGGAAAATTCTCTAAGTGTTTTTAAATGTTCAAAAATCAGCTAAACGTGGATTATTCCTTTAGATTTAGCAAAGTGAATAAATAAAAAAACTCTCATAAATAAGTTAATATCCAGGTTGCTCAAATAGACATTGAAAATGGTGAGACGGACATCCACATGTATGTACACAAATCCAACCATCCATACCTCCATCCATCTATACATCCATCCATCCATGCACTCAGTTGAAGATTGCATGTAATTAGAAAAGTCTACAAAAACATAAAAATCAGTTTGCTTCTCTCTTTGGGAAACCATGTAGTTCAAAACGTTTAAGAGCTACACAATAAAATATATTTTACATATCCAAATTTTAGCAGATACATGAAACTAACCCATTTTAATTTAAATTAACAATTAAATTGAACCACCCCTCTAATAAAACATTTAATTTATTTTCCTGATATGAATGATTCACTTCCTTTACCAATTTACAAAAAATGTTTCACTTCCTGTGCAAAAGTCTTGCTGATCCCAGCAGAGGCAAAAAAGAAAAAATATACAAAAAACAGTAAGAAAATAGGTGAAAACCACTGAGAAAAAGATTATGAAAAATAAAAAGCACCACATTAATGACCATGTTTTGCTATTTGATATTGTGGGTTTGACCTTGGAAGTTGCACTTAATTTAAATGAGGAAAGTGCTTAGGGCACATTTCTATGCCCAGAGTTAATATGGTGTTGAAAGAATATGGAAATATGTACCTTTATTCCTGTCCCATTCATCCTAGCTGTGGTGATATCTGTTCATGTTAATGTCCGCTGCTTGCCTTCCAATTAAGGCTGGTCAGCCAGATCACTATTTGCAGAATTCCTGTCAGGTCGGAACCTGACCGTGAACAGAACTAGTTGTTTTTTTTCATATTCATATTGGATCAGTATGCCTTGAATAAGACTAATCATTATGTAATGGTAAATTCGTTCATGTGGTCAAGTATAAGATTTTGAACAACCTGAATTTTCAACATTTGAAGTGTATCCTAATGCAACATAATATAATCAGAAACCATTAATATAATGGAAACCCACAATTCATTGTTTAACCTACAGCTTTTTGTTTAAAAACAAAGGTTATCTGTTGACCATGTGGGACACACAATTCTTATGAAGACGTGTAATTCAACAATCATTAAATAGATAGTCACTGACACCGTTCATGAGCAGGGTAAGCAACAAAAAGTAACTCCTCAAAAAGCTGGTGTTTGGCAAAGGCTTGTTTTTATTAATCAGAAATAACATCAGAAATTACTTATGCATGTTCCAAAAAATACCAATATGTCATGTAATGACCATACTTTATTTTTTATTCAATACAATTTAGAAAATTTCAAAATAATTAGCTATTAGATCTATTTGTTAGGGTACTGGACAAAAAGAGAAATTTGATTCTGTTCCTCTGGTATTTGAATGACATTCAGTAAAGTTTCACTAAATACCCCATGTGGTGAGGAAAAGATGCAGATTAAGGTAATATCCAGTTTACTAAAGATTTACTCATTCAGACACTTTCAATTGCACATAGATGATACTGAGTTGCAGGTGTAATAGCAAGAAACAATTGTTCATAATTTATAGTTAAAGCAAAACAGACAAGAGGTAAAACAAAAGGAAGACTCATGCCTTACATAAAAATAAATAAATAAATATTGCTGTTATGTGTGTTCACTCATGGATTTGTTTGTTGGGCCACTGTATGTAATAATAGCGGAGTGTACAAACCCCACTAGAGGAGTCTAGGTTTTAGTGGTTTTCTCTGATTCTCTTCTAGGGGGGGTCAAATAATACTCTCTGGGGTTTGACCCTTGCAGTACGGATTATGGCCTACATTCTTCTGTACAAAGCAAATATTCTTTATTTTCTCCTTTGAGACTTTCTGAATCTAAACATAATGAACACAGACAGAAATAGTGTTGTTAGTATTGCATTTTTATTTAGCTTTTTCCCGTGTCATATTTAAAAATATGTGCTTTTGTTGGACATGGAGATGGAATTAGACAACACAACGCATTGTTAGAACACTGTATGTAACAGATATCTGCAGTAAAAATGGATGATTTGGGATTGCACCCTTCCTAGTTATTTACACAAATAGTAAAGATGTTCACAAGATACAAAGATATCAATCTTTAATGTTCCCTCCTCTTTTTTTTAGTTTTTACATTTTTGTGATAATATTCATACAGTCTTGTTTGCCAAGTTCCTGTTGTTTGAAACCTTTTTTTAATGTTGCACAAACAGCAAGTTACGACAAGTTAAGGACAGTTTAGGTTTACTTATTTGTGTTTATTAGCACACATTTACTTTACTTATAGGCATATTCTGTTATATTTCCAGTTAATAAATATTGCTTAGTGAAACTGGCATCTGTTTAAGTTCATATTTATACCCTAGAACAACAAGAAAGCATGCATTACAGATTAAACATTCTGTACAATTATCAACTTCAAAAATTTAGATATAAACAAAACAAAAAATTCATGTATTTTTTAAGAACCTTTATCTGCTAGTATTATTTGTGGCACCACTGATTTTCAAAAAAATATTATTTCTGAAATTTCTCCAAGTTACCTTGTTAAAACATATGTAGGCTTACTCAGAATAAAGTTAAGATTGATTTTTTTTCCAAATAGTTTTTAGTTTGAGATTGTGCTCCTGTACGACAGGTTCAATTGATTTTTTTTTTATACATATTTAACAAAAACTGTGAAAGGCATACTATAAAACATTTAACCCACAACACTCACCTCTGCTCATACCTTTTTAATTTTTTATATAATAGGTCCACCTTTCTTCATAGTAAAATCTAAAAATTTAATGCCTTTTAATCACATGAACTTAAAATGGATTTCCAAATAGCATTTTCTAAAGGCGAGTAGCAGAATTTCAATGCGTATACATCGAAGCCTTTGGCATAGAGGTGCAGACTTTGTACAATGCATTTTTTACAGCAAGTAACTTGGTTGTTGACTCTCTTTTATTTTCTTGTTTATGGTTACTGCTCTAACCTTCCACAGGTAGTGATGCTTTTCACATTAGCCAGCAGCAAACATGTGTACATAGTTGAAAAGGGGATGCATCTGTATAGTAAAATTAAAAATAAATACTTACAAACTACCAACTTTTTAGTGAATTACATACAACCACTTAAGGATAAACAATTCCCACATTCAGTGAAGTCATTTTAATTAAAATCAATAGCAGAGAAAACTTCTATCTTGTAGGTTGCACTGCATTTTAAATTGATCTGTGTGACGGTACTGTATTTTTAGCTTAACAAATTCATAATAATCAGTTGATGCACTGACTTCTAATGGGAATAATGGGAACTTTCTCGTCTCATTTCCTTTTGACACCCCCAGTGCCTGTTCTGGCAGGATGTAACTTTTGTGAAAGAGTATCATTTCATACGCGAAGAACACCATGGTTTAAAAGGTGTCACACGCCAGCAAATCTAACTAGTACTTAAACATACAAGACAATATTATAAAGAGCTCTTTTAAGTGGCTGCATTTAGACAGTCAGTATATTAAATCAGTTGTGTTTGTAACAATATTTTTGCGTCCATTTACAGTACCATTAAAAAAGGCTCATATGAGCAACTGGATGTACGTCTTACCTGCAGCTACAGGCCCTGACAGGTTTAGTGACAAAACTGCATTAACCCATTACCGAGGAAAAGAGCTGAGTCTGCCAGTCCCTGCTTCCAATTTCACAGACAGATCTCACTCTGGACAAAGCCTCACACTTTGATCTGTGGAGTGAGCTCTGCTGAAACATCTTAAATGCCTCATACTTTTTCCTCCTGAGTCTTCTGTGTAGTTAGATATGTGCTTGGTTTACAAAGAACCAAGGAAGAGCTCAAAGGCTTGACTACTGTAGGCAAAATGCATATTCTTGGGTGAGGTTTTTCACTTCAACTTAGCTTTGATGGAAGTGTGATGTTCCAACTCATTTTTAACCTGTTGCTCTTTGTAATTCATATCTATCCTTAAAGTGGCATATAGCGATGAATTTCCAATTAGATAGTGAAAGGGTGATTTGATTTGGTTTTTTTTCTCCATTTTAATAAGGTTTAGATAGATAGATAGATAGACACACGCCTAGAAACATGTCTTGCTCTGACCATTTTTTTTCTTACCAAGTTGCTTTAAGCTCTTGGCATTTAAACACCAAAGTGAATGAAAATATAACTGATGCTAAAAATTGGGGATCCTTTGCAACTCTTCACAAGTTGCCCTTTACAATGCTTTTCTTTTTCTGGTAAAGTTGAATTCCATTACTGAATAATTACGACACCCTAGCTGAATAGTTGCAATGTCAATTTGGATACCATTAACGGATATGAAAGTGATGTATTTGAAGAAATTGTTCCTATACTCTCTGTAATTAAATATCTGAATTGCTAATTAAAAATCATTGTTAGAGGTTATGATATTCCTTTATTTATCCTCTCTGAGGAATTACATGTGCTTGTCAATTCTCAAAGCTTCACATAGAGGCAGCCATTTGCAGGAACACACATGCTAACTTACACAGTATCAACACCGCCACTGCAGATCCTATGTCTGCTGTTTTTGTGCTGGTTGAATAAGAAATAGTACTGAGCTAGAGAAAAGACAGTACTGACTGTGTGCACTATCCCAATCTGGGGTTATGGTCTGAGGAAGCTGATTAAATATAATGGGACGAGCTATCCAACCGGTTTAATCAGGAAATATTGTAAAATGCTGTAGAGTGTACCAGCGTGTTCACACCCGCCTATACTAAAGAGTGAAAGTAGCCACCCATCCCACAGACTCAAGCCCAGTCTCTATCTTTTTTTCTGCATTTTCTGTTGCAGAAAACAACCATATCAGTCGCAAAAATCTTCTTTCAAAGAACAAAGGTTTGCATTGATGATGGGTCAGAAAGTTAGTTGAAGA
>JAVLVB010001098.1:661414-673998 GCA_032876305.1 Orestias chungarensis
CCTCCAATGAAAATATGGCCTTATCATAATCCTTACCTATTGTGTCCCCATAGTAACAATAAACTGAAGTAAAAAGCTTACCTTTCTTCCAAGTCTTAGTGGATATAAGGTCTAAGTGTGTTTTCAAATAAATCATGTAAATATAAACGTTTCTTTATGAAAAAAATAAAATAAGCTTTCTTTAAACACACCCACATTTTCAAGATTCAAGATTGGGTTAATTATTTATAGTGCCAATTTACAACAAATGTAATCTCAAGCTCCTTTACAGGAAAATAATTGAATAACAATCATTAATACATGATAAGCAAATAATTAAAAAAGTTTCCAGTTTTAGGAAACCCAGCAGTTTGCGTCGAGTAATTGACTTCACCATTCACTCGTCCTGGATCAGCATGCTGAAACGATAGCTTACTTATATCATTGACTTTACAGCAATCCCTCATGCTGAGCATGCATGCAACAGTGGAGTGGAAAAACTCCCATTTCACAGGAAGAAAATCTCCACCAGAACCTGGATAACTACAAGCAGCAACCTGCCGAGACAACTGGAAGTTTGAACAGAAAAAAAAGTCAAAAAAAGAAAAGTTTATAGCAGCAGATGAAAAAACGTTGCTGGCAGCACCGTCAGCCGATGTCCTCCTCCAAGTAGCTTTCTCAGTTAACAGAAAACTAGACCAGGTGTAGAGCAGCAGAGAACCAATCTTTCTAGACTGAATTCTCGCCCCAACTTGCTAATAGATGGTTTTTATTTATGCACCACTTACTGTAACTGCTGTAACTGTGATTAGCTGGAGCATTTTTCACTTTTCCCATTACTTTTTCTCTTTACATCAAGAGTTCTTAAATGATTTTTTATTACACATAGATTGTGATCAAGAGAAGCTAGAAAATCATTCAAGAGGCAAACAATAAATAATGATGAGCAAATGTTCTCTGCAAAATTTAGAGGCATTTTTTCCGGTCATCAGAAAAAATCATTTTGTAAAAAAAAAAAAAAATAATAATAATAATTATGTGAAAAAAATTTAAAAATAAAACTTGATTCAAAATTATTATTTACCTTTTGAAAAAACTGTTTAGGCTGTTTTGCTTTATTTTACAACATGGCAAACACCTTCTTTGATAATAAGCAGATGTCTTTATTTACACCTTTCCTTCTCATCCCAACTGTGAAATGAAATTATTCACAAGTGTCACTCAGTCAGCATTATGTCCATTAAAGCTGGTGGAAAGAAGTCTTGTTAGGTGTGAAAGATACATGCTCAGCAGAGGTTAGAGAATGCAGTATAAACTGAAATAAAGTCACCTTGCTGCAGAAAGTAAACAACATGCATCGTCATTTCCAGGCAAAAAGACTGGCCTCATATTGTGTCTAAATCACAATATGCAGCATTAGTAGTTGGTAACACAATTGTAGATGTGATATTGGTCTAAAGTTGTTAGAGAATTATTTAGTCACATCACAATTTGCATTTATACAGGTTTTGAACAAGGCAGGACTTGCGCCCTATAATTTGTTGTAAAAAAGGAAGGGTGGTTCTTTTGTATGATAGCTGTAAGCTGAAGAACTCATTAACTAAATTGTGGTTGACATGGAATTGAAAAAAATATCTTCATTAAAATTTTTTTTTAAAAAGGCAGCAGTTACTGTAAAATTTGTGCTTGGGATAAATATACCTCTTGTTTCTCAACCAAAGCTTAATACTTCTGTGGATAGTGGAAAATTGCAAACAGTTTTCTTTTTTCTTTCCCTATATACAAGCCAGTACGATATGAGTGGATCACTGGATTAACTACAGAACTATCAACAACTAAATGATGAGAAAACACCAATAACAATATGAGAGAAACGTGCTTTAATTAACCCAATGTCATTGCCAGCCAGGTAGCGTAACTTGCAACATCACTGATTGCCATTGGTAATTTCAGCTGTGGATATTAGCCGGCCGTTAATGAAAGCTGTAGCTAGGGAAAAGTGTTCTAGCTGTTTTTCAATATATGTAGTACTACTAAACCACAAGACATACATTTTGTTTTGTTTTGCTGCGATCATATAATCTCAAAGGGCTGTATTGTTTTGCTTGAGTAGCCGTTGTCTTTATGCCTCAATTGCTGTGTAAACAATCCCTTACTTGGTCAAATACCATGTTTTAGACAACGTAGACAAGCATCTATATTTAATGAAATTGTTTGTATTTGAGTCTGTTGTTCTTCTCTCTTGAGTGCCATCCTGACATGTGAGTTACATAGTTAGAATAAAATTTTCCCGATTGAAATGTAATTTTTACGCATCAGTTCGTGAAAAAAAAATGTCTTGAATGTAGAAGACAGATTAACCTGGTAAACTTCAGACAGAGCTGGATCGTTGCCTCAGATATCTGGCCTGACAACATCAATAATTCAGCTACTGGTGAACAGCAAGCCAAAAGCTGAAAAAGAATTGTACCATTCTTTGCTTAGTTGCAGCTACAGTACATAAAATCTGATTTTGTGCAGAGAACATCAAACTGTATAACAAATCTACTTTAGAGCCGCATAGTGACATTGCACCAGGTAATGTAAACAATTTCTGGACTACAAAGATAGAGTTTTCTTTACAATAATTTAAAAATGACATACCATTTCAAATAATACTGTAACCATTACCAGTTTATGTCAAAGCGAGCATAAAAGAGCTTTAAAAAAAGTCTATGTAATACTATGAAAAGTATATAACATGTTATTTGTGTATATCTTCATGTAAATCTGACATCTGCACATTCATATTTATATTATCATTACTTCCTCTTCCATCAGTCAAGGTTTATTAGTTTTATTAGTATCAGTCCTCCAGCAACTAGTTTTCTGCTTATTAGCCAATCTGTTCAGATTTCCTTTTAAAATCTGTTGCATACCCCCAGTTATAGTTGTCTGGTCAGCTTTTAGTTCCGAACAGCTAATTGTTATCTATTTTATTACTTTCCTTTTTTTTCTTCTCCTTTTTGTTTTAATTAGGCTGTTGAAGGAAATACAAATCAACACTCTGGCCCACATTAAGAAGGTTACAAACACATTATAAAAATAGACGCTGTAATAAATAATAAAAATTTGTTTTTCTATAACTGAAAATAAGTGAAAATATAAACACATCTATAACATTTCCTCTTCTTCTTCTAATAACTACTATTATTTTTAATGATGATAATAATATGCAGGAAGATTACTTGTTTTCTTTTTCATTAACCACATGAGGTCCTTATTATAGAGAACCCCCCCCTTGACTGATCAGTTCTCGCTGTGATATGTGCAACCCCTTAACTATAAAATGCTCTGAGGAGAAAACACGAACATATTTGAGGCAGTAAAGGTCAAACACTTTGAATTGAGGTACCTGACTGGTAATGCACTCTCTTAAACTCCTAATATTGTACTGAGAAACTCAGCCTTTGCGAGCTCTTTGACTGCGGAATAATTGGTTGAAAATAGAAGTGACCTGATAACCTAACGTCTTTTAAATCAGTCTGCGGCATAGTTATCTTTAATTGGCTGGAGTGAGGTTTTAGGCCTTGATCCATGCAGACGTTTGATGCCATTTAACTGCATTGACTGACATTCACTTTTTATTTTCCTTCACAACATATCACAAGGCCCCCCTATCAAGAAAGCTATCAAAACACTTCTGCCTATGAGAGTAATAGCTTTGCCATCTTTTGTGCCACCTTTGAATAAGCTGTACAGTGGCAACTGTTTAGACAAGATTTATTCAAAAAGGCAGATTAACCCAGGAGTCAGTCAGAAAAAGGACAGAATGACAATATTCTAAAGTTTTTAAGTAGAGAAAAACATAAATATTTGTATTTTTATTTATGTGCCATATTTTTGACAAGAATTCACATTTTGTTGATGGTAACCAGTAGAGTGTTATTCCCTGTAGAACTCCTAAGTGAATTGATCAATCCCAGTTGGTAAAATGATGAAATACACTCCATGACGTGCAGTCAACTCACTGAAATAAGTTGCCACTTAAGACAAGTAAAAATTAATTTAGGCACAGCATTCCTTACTGGTATATCTTGGTTAACAAGAAGTAGATGTATCTCCTTAACTCAAATACAAAAGAATAAAGGCCATAGTCAGTAGATGTGATACTAAAGAAACTCAAGCAGAGTATTTCTGCTTACTTTTGCTTAAAAATTGTCAATGTACCAAATACAACCTGATTTGATAAGGCACACCACCAACTCTCCTCAACTGCTTCAGCATCAACACAGCCCTCCTGCCCATCTTCATCTGAGGGACTCTCCCCGCCATCCCCCATAACCATCATCGAAGAAGAGGTGAGAAGAGAGTTCAGTCGCCTGCGTCAAGGAAAGGGAGCTGGTCCTGACGGCCTCAGCCCCCGGGTGCTGAGAGGATGTGCCACTCAGCTGTGTGGGATCTTCCATCACATCTTCACCTTGAGCCTGAGCCAGAGGGTCGTTCCTGAACTTCATTTCTGATTCCTGTGCCCAAAAAGAAGACACCCACCACACACAGTGACTACAGGCCGGTTGCCCTGACATAGCATGTCATGAAGTCACTAGAGTGGCTCTTCCTGAAGCACCTGCGTAACATCGTCGGACCTTCACTGGACCCCCTGCAGTTCGCGTACCAGCCCCGGATGGGAGTGGAAGACCCCATCATCTACCTGCTGAGTCTACTCGCACCTGGAGGAGGCCAGCAGCAAGGTGAGAGTCATGTTCTTTGACTTCTCTAGTGCATTCGACACCATCTGACCAGCTCTCCTCAGCAAAAAACTCCTGGACATGCGGGTGGACGCTCCACTGGTGGCCTGGATCAACAACTACCTAACAGGCCGCCCACAGTATGTAAGACTGCAACACACCGCATCAGATATCATACGGAGCAGTACGGGGGTCCCACAGGGGACAGTACTGTCTCCGTTCCTGTTCACGCTCTACACCTCGGATTTCAGGTTTTGCTCACAGACCTGCCACCTGCAGAAGTTCTCAGACGACTCTGCCATCGTGGGCTGCATCAGCAGGGACCAGGAGGCCGAGTACAGGAATGTGGTGGACAGGTTCGTGGAGTGGTGTGGGCTGAACCATCTGCAGCTTAACGTCGAGAAGACAAAGGAGCTGGTGGTGGACTTCAGGAAACAGTGGAACCGCCCAGACCCCGTCATCATCAACGGCTCAGCTGTGGACATAGTGGAGGACTACAAATACTTCTGTGTCCACATTGACAATAAACTGGACTGGTCTAAGAACACACAAACTGTCTACAAAAAGGGTCAGAGCAGACTGTACTTCCTCAGGAGGCTCAGATCTTTCAACGTCTGCAGGACCATGCTGCAGATGTTCTACCACTCTGTGGTCGCCAGCGCCATCTTCTACGCTGTCGTGTGCTGGGGCAGGCGGCTGAGGACGCCTGACACCAACAGACTCAACAAGCTCATCAGGAGAGCTGGCTCTGTCTTGGGACTGCCACGCTGACGGCCTGTCAGAGCACCTTCAGCCGGAGACTGAGACCACCGAGAGTCACCACAGATCGCCACAGGAGTTCTTTCTTACCTGTGGCAATCAAACTGTACAATTCCTCTTCCATCTGCAGGAGGGATAAATAGTAGTGTACTTATGTTATATGGTGATTGTGTACTGTACTGTGTTGTATGTGAGATGAGTGTGTCGTGTTAATTGATACTCTGTAACCCCTGTAAAACAATTTCCTCCGGGATCATTAAAGTCTATCTTATCTTATTACAGCATTCGTGGTACCTGCTTTCTTTATAGACTACAATCACTCGACGATGGCTCCCTTTCATCACTTTAGGATTGCTAAAATCAAACAGGTTTGGTCAATTGAAAATGCAGAGCAGCTTATCAACAGAAACATGAATTTAAAAAAAAGAAAAAAAGAGTCTAAATCAAACTAATCTAAAATTGATAAATATAATAAAAAATTATAAATACAAAACATATCAAATGAAGCAGTAAACTTTAAACATTTACAGGAAGCATAAGGTAGGTTTGGATAAAATGAAGCAAATACTAAAGCGAAAGCAATTAAGTCAGACTTAATGCTTAATTAGAAAATATAGACCTAGTGAGTAATTTCAGGTCTGTAATTATGTAGATATTACTATTTCATTATTAAAATGTACACAGGCATACCAGCAGATGAGCCTGTCAGCTGAGGGGCAAGGAGTTTAGCTCTGCTGTATTAGCTTCCATTGTGATTTTTGCACGTGTTGCTGCCGCTTCAGTTAAAATGGCCATAAGGAACAACGATGATGTGTCTTGACAGGTATTCAGAGCCCCTTCAAAGCTTCTTCTTTTACAGACAGTGGTGTTGGCTTTCATGGTTTTCACACTTCTCATTTCAGCTGAGATAAAGTGTCAATGTTTTACGCAGATTCCGCACAGAGGGATGTGTTTCCAGCTCACAGCCATGTGCTCCTCTGTCATGGTCAGGGCAAATGACAGCCAGACGAGAGTCTCTGTCACATCAGCTTGCAGCAGAGGTGGAGGATTGTCTGGGGCCAATAAACATGCACTTGAAAACACCGCAAGAGAGTGTCATATCATCAAAACAATATGCCTGCAAGGAAATGCAATGTTTTTAAAGCAACAGGGAATGTATTTAGACAAAATGTATTATGGTCTGAATAAAACATTTTGGTATGCTTTAAAATAGAGGTAATTGCCTAGCCTTGAACTTTTATTCTATTAAATCTTCTATAGCTAAGTTTTGGGTCATTATGAAAAAAGTTTTACTGCTATATCCCCGCTTAGGACGCATGACAGCAGCAACATCATTTTTGTTAAAAATACTAGATCTATATTATCTTTGTAACAAATGTCTCTTTTGTCTCATTTGAGCTTCTCTACCTCCTGCGAATATTTGCTTGTAGCTATGACAAGAAAGGGACAAGGGAGCAGGTATTATACTTTTCTCAACTCGCAAACATATGTATTTATTTTGTAATCATAAGACTGAGCAATAATGTTCCGTTTATTAAATTGAAACCATGTGCAATTGTTAAAACCCCAATATGCTTTAATCAGATATATATCTTGTTAAAATCAACTTAAAACAAATAATTTTATGGGATAGAAGAGAAAATGAAAAGCTGAATATAGAGAAACAGTCTAAGTATCACTTTTCTATGGCATATTCTGATTTGATTTTGGCATAATGGCTTTTTAACAGAGGGTTTACTTTGTGAGCGACACTATATTTCACCTAAACTCTAAAGCAATACAGTTGGTTTTAAAATAGTCTGAGTTGAAACAATTGCTTTATATGAAGCACAAGAAGTATTTGGCATCAGACATTTAGCATAAATTCCCTATTAACGATAAGGAAAACTATGATTTCCGGAATGTTTGGACAGTGGTGTATATTTACTGAGATTAACTCTGCTGAAATTTCCACACCCTAACACTAACCCTGAGCTTTATATGAATCTTCTGAAAATTGGCTTAGAACAACATAATAACCTTCAAGAAAATCATAGTAATGGCAGTCAAATTAAGCTTTTCTTTAGCTCTAAGCACTAAAGAAACATGAATAATTACAAGTTTCAATGGAAAATGTCCAACACTTCGGTCACAAGATTGGTGTCTGTCACAAACTACACATTAAATTGTCATGCATATAAAGCTTTCCAAATAGTTTTTGTGCTTTATCTTTATTAATTATATAAATCTCTCACAGACTTCATCATTCTGTCCCAGAAATGTCTCAGCCAGTTGAAGTGAAAGCTTTGTTTCCCTTTTTGTACATCCGATCAGCTTAAGAAATGTAGTGTGTAAAATAACTAGACTTGTTTGCAAAAAGCCATTATCATGATTCTGCAACATAATTTCTAAACATTTAAAAGAAAGATAAATAAGCAAACTATAGTCATATCTGGTTAATATGAATTTTTCCTAAAGGGCCCAAGGTTGGTCAGGTCAGGGTTTTTGTTTAAGCCTTGACAAATAATGAACATGCAGACAAAGAGAATAAAGCATTCTCTAATAGCCTTCTGTCTCAGTGACGTAAAAGTCGATGCAGAGACAATTTATAATGAGGCAATCATAAGATTGAGTCTGCAATATTATTGTTTCTCATAATAAATCCTGAAATTCTCCTTGCTCAGAAATGCAGTTGCTGCTGTACCTCAGCTTGTTAAAATAAAAAAAAAAAACATGTTGCATTTCAAGGCAGCTGGTGAATATCAAAATAGATCATCTTAATTGCTAAGGTTTTTAGAACGATGTTCATATGGAGAGGATTAATGGAGAAAATTTATCCTGACAGGTTTTTAAATGCTTTCAAACATAAATTGTCCACCAAAAACATATATAATCCTATAGCCATTTCCCTTTATCTGAGATTATCTGTGTTGAAAGCAATCTTAGTTTCATAGTACTACTACTTCCAAGCGGTTGCAATGGTCACCAGCTTATATTTGCACTTTGAAAATTGGATGTAAGTATTCAAGTGGTTTTTTGTTGCTGATAACACCAGCATCTGCCTAGAAAGACGGCACAACTTAATGAAAATAGATGTGAATATACTAGAATGTATCTCTTAAACATCTACAAGATGTATTAACAATGAAAAAGGAACAGTGACTATTAATCTTTGACTTGCTTGTTGAAAATCTAATTTCATTTATTTTTAGAGGGCTTCTGAATTTGCTGTAGACTAAGCTCAACTGTATTTTTCAGTCATGGATACTTTATAGATGGTTAGTTAATTTTTTGCCAACAAAGTCCTATTCCCTTCTATATCCACGTTGTGCCAATACACCCTGGTGTTTCAGTTAATTTCTCAGTAAGATAAATATATATTTTTTAACAATACGGAAAGAAAATGTGTCAAATCTCTCACACACACACGTTATGTTTCTTTATCTTTGTGGGGATTTACAATTCACTTCCATTAATTTGATATGAAATTATATAGCCTAACCCTAAACCAAACAATTACCAGTACATGCTTAAAACCCTATATATAACCCTAACTCAATTCAAACTATACTAACACCTAATTTCTAACCCAAACCCCTGACCCAGGCTTTGCTGATGGACTTAAACCTCTTAATCATAGATAACCATTGAAGTCACAGAAGCAGTTTAGGCATTTGTAGGAGGACCAAAATGAGCCAAGATGGAGGACATTGTGTGTACAGAGTTCTATGTGTCCAGCAACAATACACTGGAAGCATGGTGGGGCATACAACACATCCCAAAATTCACAGACTGTGACGACTCAATTGATGACGTCAGCAAACCACTGGCAATTGCTTCTTTTCTTGCTTTGAAAAATCTCGGAATAACTTATCTACTTCAGCTTTGCCCTGCCCCCAACATGGCTCTTGCAACAATTCACTTAGTATAGGAAGAGGAACAGGATGTGCCTCCCAGCTCACCCCTATCTTTAACATTGAGATTTTTCTTCCCCCTCTCCTATACCTTCACACTGAACATTGGCTCCCCACAGGGCTGTGTGCTGAGCTTGTAATTGTACTGACTCTACACCAACTATATTGGCCCACAATAACAACAACCTCATCATCAAGATAACTGATCAAACCACAGTGTTTGCACTCATTTCACAGAGTTTAGAAAGGCAGCCTTTAGAGAAGTGGTCCTGCAGTTGGCAGCATGGTTTTCAGATATAAATCTCCCTTTGAAAACCAAGAAAACATAATAGATCATCATTGACTACAGAAAAAGCAACTACTACCCATCCCCTCAATATAACAATGGCGAGAGTCTGCAGATGGTCAACTCCACCGCTGATATCTCTTGGACAGTCAATATCACAGCAGTTGAGAGGCTGCTGACATGATATGGTACAGAGAGGGGTTCCAAAGAGTTTTAAAGGCAGCACAGAAGTTAGTTGGCAGCCCTTTTCCAATTCTGATGGACATTTACACCTTACGCTACCTCAGTAGAGTCATAACGATCTCCAAAGACAGCGTCCATTCCAGCTTCAACCTGTTTAAACCGCTGTCATCAAGAAAGAAACCACACATCCAGAAGAACAAAAACAAACCGACTCAAAAACAACTTCTTATCAAAAGCAATTAACATCTCAAACTCTCACAGGCACTGATAATTTGATGCACCCATCCCTAAATAATAATACTAAATAAGGTTTTGATAGATTTGGCTTTTAATCTCATTGTATATATGAATAGTGAAATTAAATATATTCTATTCTATTCTATTCTATTCTGTAGTAAGAACCAGTGTTGCAAATTTCTTTAACACTGCCGTGAGTATTTTCAGTTTACCCCAAATATTGGTTCAAAAAGATGCGAGAGAACAATGATGACAGTTTCCTCAAACACATTTTTGGCATTTAAGTGACAGAGTCTCTAGAGATGTTTATCTTTCCATTAACACTTATTGCTTAAGTAAGTTGTAACTAAAGAGTTCAGAGATATATAGTTTATTGCTTTTGGACTGATAACTGATCATTGCAATACACATCTGGAACAATGAGCTTTTGTTCCCTGCTTTCTTTAGCTCTCAAATAAAGAATTGGACCCTCTGTTTCATTGCAGCTTTTATGAGAATATATTGCTTGTATGTACAAGAGTCGTTAGGAAATTAATTTATTGTGCAACATTACACACCCCGATGTCCCATTCAATTTATGAGCTCAGAATGATTGTGAAATTACATTCTTCAAATGAGCTTACCTTTTATTTTATGAAAAGGGAGAGTCCATATTCACTGAAGCAATCATGAAGAGTTCAAGGATTCGTCAGATTGGTGTACATACTAGGATGGTTATATGAGGATAATAAATCGGAAAACAGCTCAAAGGGTTTAATGATGTATAGAGGCACAAAAGTCACTCAACTGAAGGAAAGCTGAATATCAATTGCACAATCATATCACAACTATTTCATTTTGAGAAATCAGTGTTGAATTAAACCGATAGCAATACTGTATATGCCATATTTGCATGTAAATGGGACATCTAACACAGTTTTTGTTTGCTTGTATCTTCATGTGCTGAGACTGTTAAGAAGAAAATATATTTGGTTAGAGGTATTTTCTACAGAAGAGTCCCTCCACATAAAAGGACAAAGCTCAGAATAGCTGCAGTGAAGTTTGCACTGTCAAATCATCTGATCACAAGACTTAATTAAATACTAATGTGAAAAGCAAAAGGAGCAAAATAGTTAAACAGGTTTCGCAAGTAATTAAAACATGCTACTCACGCCACTGGTTAAATTACTTAGAGTCATTTATGCGCCATTTTAGATGTGCAGCTTTTTTTAAGTAGTTGTTGATAAAGAATTTGTGTCAGCAGTTTATTTGCTTCTGAGGAAAATTAACACGCAGTCAACTCTTTAATAAATGTGCAGTTGATTTGCTTTCTAAGTAATCAGGATTCCACCAACTAATGTTAATTTGCATATTAAGACAGATAATGTTGACAGATTTAGTACGATGGCAGCATTTCCTTTAGTTTGACAAACAACGTCAATTTGCAAATAACCACTTATACAAATATACATGCATTGAGGTGCTGTGGAGTGGAGTATGTCTCTTACTGCATTATCCAGTCAGCAAGTTGTCTTTACCCGAGATAGAGTTCAAAATAGCAATGAAAAAATACCAAATTTTTCATATATTTGCGACTAGAATCTGGCCATTGACTCTAATTCAGGGATTCCCAACCTTTTTTGTCCCAAGATCTACTTTTCAAATAGCCAACCTCCTGAGATCTACCAGTCCAGTGGCAACATCGCAAACCCCCACAGATCGTTTCCAGCCTGCAGTAACTACCCTCACAACACGTTTTGTTGTTGTCATACAACCATTAGACATCACATCACAAACCCGCCCTCTCTCAAACACACACACAGACACCAATCTGCATGATGAGCAATAGCAATAACTGACCTTAACATGAACCAAACAGAAAAAATAAACCCGATAAAAAAAGAAACTCTCTGTTTGAAAAAAGGAAATCACTTCCTACCTTAGTGGGAGACCTGGCACTAGGAGGAGGAGGCTAGCTTTTCGTACTGAACCGATTAGTGATTACTTAACCTGCATATAGACTACTGACCAAATTTGCTTACCTAACATGTGAGTATGGACACAGTGTTTCATAACATACAAAAACCTTAACAGAAGTAAAAATACCTGTTATAACAAGGAAAATATGTTGCTGTATATGTTTTGATTGAAGACCTGGGATGAATGCTTACCTTTTGTAAAAGACATAATTCTTATAATTTTTGCTTTCATGCAAACTTAGTTGATTGTGCTTGTAGTCTGAGAAGTTTTATTTGTAATTCACTGATTAAAATATTCATTTAATTGAAACCTTTTCTTGTTGAAATCAGATTACATGACAAAATAACTCAATTGTGCAAAAATAATTTCTAATAAATAACCAAACAATTTATTGTAAAATATGTAAAATGCAAAAAAAAAGTAAAATGCAAAACAAGCTTTAATAAAAAACTAATTTTACTATTTTCTACGACTACTATACTATTTCTATACTGTAACTATTTATATATATATTTATACATATATATATATATATATATATATATATATATATATATATAT
>JAVLVB010001098.1:679640-702139 GCA_032876305.1 Orestias chungarensis
TTTAGCAGGTTCAGAGTTTTGTCAGTGACCAACTTAAATGATTGGATCCAGACAGTTTTCTCTGGCTAGCGAATCTATCATGTTCAAAGTGTCATATTAATTGGTTCTGCTCAATTGAACAGAATCTGCAACATTTCCGGGATGTAAATTTCAGCCTTTGACTCTGATGTACTCAGGTGTGACTTTTAATTAGACTCGCTTTTTTTGCTCTTTTTTTCAAATAATATGCATTTTAATAGGGTTTTTTTAGGCTTTGAGTGAATATCATTCGAGAATGCAAAAACCAGCAGTTTTACATTATATAAAATATAGTAGCGCTTTAAAACACTTTTGGGTTCAACTGGATAAAAAAAAAAGAAAAACTAAAAACTGCATACTGTATTAGCTTGGCAGTTAACTGTAATAGTGCGTGTCCTTGTCAGCCTTTAGACTCCGTTTGTTCTGATGTTTGTTTTTGTTCTGGTCATAAAATTAGCAAGAGGTGTAATTTAGTGATCCAGCGAAAGTAACAAGGATGTCACATCCTTCCTTTTACATGGGTGAGTATTGAGGTCAATCCAGAACAAGCCGACTGAGTTTTATCCTGAAGCACTCCATTGAGCCCATCATAGGATAAAATTAGAATCAGAATCAGGCTTTATTGGCCAAGTATGCTCACACATACAAGGAATTTGTTTTTGGTTACACAGATGCTTGCAGTGCACGAAAAATACAATAACAGGCAAACAAGTAGAATACAAACAAAAAGATTATCTTTTTCAAGACGAGCAACACAATAAAGGTATTTTGATACACAGTTGAACTGTTACATAAAGATCTGTGCTTTTTGTTGATTTTTAGATTTAAGAGGTGAAGTCAGAGCTCTTCTATAGGCAGTGATGACAAAATTAGAACAAAAGTTAAAATTGGAAAAAAAAGTTTCTGATTGTAATTTTGCTACAATATTCTTATTATTATTATTAATTCACGTGGATGCTCCCAGCCATGCTCGTTATTTCCAACTGTTTCAATTTATTTTAGTCTTCTACATCCAATGCCCATCTGAAAAGAGCTTCAGATCTCAGCACTGCAGTCTAGAGCTGCGAGGACAGAAGTACCTGGCTTATCCACTGTTGGAAATGAGAAAGTCTTTGGGGGGAATGCAGGGAGAGAGCAGGGAATAAGGTTTTTATCAGGACCAGCTGTCACGGCTGTCCTCAACTCTTCAAATCCACAGTTCTGCAGAAGCACAAGAATGTGTAGTCTATGTACATAAAATAGGTTTTTGATGCTTTAATTTGTTAAACAGTATTGTTGTTGAGTTGCACTATCTACAACATTAGGAAACAAAATGTACTCTATAAATTGATGTTTTTAAAGTTTATGCCAGTATAATTAAACTGAGATACACATTTTTTGTTAACAAACGTAAACATTGTATGTACACACACAGTGTCTCAAACCCCATTAACGTTTGTACATTTAGTCACATTACCACTCCCAAACTCTTGCCATTATTATTGATATTTTATATGAAAGAACAACACAAGGTGATTTCATCTATAGGATAAAAAGCACAGATTTTATGGTGGTTTGAAACTGAACTGTGTTTTACAGCTATATCTCAGCACAGAGAGTAGCTGCATATTTTCTACATCTCTGTAACCGTCAATGACGTCAACTTTATAGCAACAATCTTGCTATCTAATACAGTTTTGCCAGACAGCAGTTAGAACTGCAATCTGCGTAAATGTGAATATAATTTGCTGCAGTGTTTAAACAGCTTTTCAGCTTACGCAAGACTGTGAACAAACTGCACCAATGTTTACCCAAGACAAAGCAAAGGCATTTATGAACACATGCTGATCATTTTGGGATTGTAAAAAAATAAATAAATAAGAGCAAGGTTAATCTGTCCTGAAATTGTAATTTGATCAATTATATATTTCAGCAGAGAAAAAGAAAGTGTACAGAAACAAAGTGCCCGAAACTTAGGGAACGCAAGTGGTTTTAGCCTAATTTTTCGGTCTCGCTGCTGCTCAAAAGCTGTAGCACAATGATAAAATATTTAATAATCTCTATCGTGTTGCCTCTTCTGAGGTCTTCAAATAAAGGAAAAAGAAATTGTGTTCACATCTATTTTTACACATATTTAGTTTGAAAGGCCTTAGGATTAAAGAAAAATCCTAACAAGCCAACTAAGGGATAGATAGTGTATGGAAGATGAAGGAGATATGGTTTTCTTTAAAAAAGCCAAGGAATAATAGATTGTGAGAATATTGTAAGGGAAAATATGTGATGACGGTGTCCTATAAATCTTTGCAAATGCAAAAGTTAGAAAGAAAAGCATCTGGTTTCAGTCCAATTCCTCGAGTCACAATTGTGAATGGCCAAATACATAATTCACAGTAACTTTTCTGTTTTCAGGATATTGCATAACAAAAAGGAGCTTTAAGGCATGACCCCCAAAGAAATACTTTCACTATGCTCAACTGTTTAGGTCAGATTCAGGTTGAGAGAAACCAAAACAAACCAAATCCTCTGTTGTTACTAAAGCTCAATCTGAAAGCTCAAAATGGCTTTGTTTTTGTTTCCTTACTCAAAGTTTCACCTTCGCATTCCAGTGCCTCCTACTCCATAACAGACCCACCAGGACCCTTGACTTTGGCCCGGGGGGCTTTTGCTAAGCATGTGCACATCCATTGTTATGAAATAACAATAATAAGCAATAATAAGCAACAAATGACTAATTTGACTAACACTTGTGTTAAAATCATGTCTTTGTTTTGTTTAGTTTTCCTGCAGTAATCACAAACATGTCTCAGGGGGAATTAATTGTATTAGTCATTGCAAGCTGAGTGCCATATCTTACCTGACTTCTGTTTATAAATGAATGTTAAAACTCTTGATTGATATTTTCAGTACTGCAATGGATAGTAAAATAAAAGTATCCTCCTTCCTCATGTTTTAATTGTCTCCCTGCAATCACAGATAACAACATAGATTTATAAATGAAAAATTTATATTTTTATTCATAAATGACTACAACCTTCAATCTCTCTTTAATACATCAGTTTTAGTTTATACAGCAACTAGTTGAAAGGTAATACCATCATTAAATATATTTTTTTATTATTACTATTATTGAGTCACTGTAGGCATACGTTACGTGGTATGCCTTTTACTCCTCTGTATAAAGTAATTTAATATTTTCAAGAATTATTAAAATAGTACCTTTCAAAATAAGGTGCATACTCCAAGAACGCTGAGGGTGTTTATAAGTGTTTGCCTGAAGAATAGTTGATTGTCGTTTGAAGATGTCCAATCAATATAACACATTTTATTTACCTCTTAAAATAGAGTCTCAACTTCCAAAGCTTGCATGAGTTGTGCACGTAAAAAAAGATTGCAAAATATGTTTGCTGCCTTGCTATGATAGAAAGCAAACTTAACAGCATCAGCTGAATATTCCACTGGTGAAAGAAGCCCATCCTTTGTGAGCTGTACATTCATTACAGAATCTAAAGTGGAAAATAAACCACAGAGGATTTAGCACGACAACTGTACTTATTTTTATGGCACTGAATTAATTTGGGTGGCCTGCATGATGATCGTGACACAGAAATCAGAATGCTGCTGCGTTTTATTTAATGTCCCTTTGGTTCTAGACTACTCTTGCAGGCTGTAAAAGCCCACATGTTCATTAGACCACAATTTTGCCAGATTGAATTGAATTATGTCAAAGACTAAATAATCTATAAAGTGGTCTATTGTGATTAGTTTTAATTAGAGATTTGTGATCTGAAAGTGGCGTAAGTGCTGAAAACAACAATCTTATTATAGGTTGTAAATATTTTACTGAAATATTTAGTGTCATTGAAGATGAAACAAAGAAAGTCTTCGTTAGAAATGTCCACATTGAAGGTAAAAGCTACAAAACGATCTCTAAGCAGCATGTTAGAGACTCATGTTCCATTGACAGCGGCTGAAAATTTATTTTAATCTATATTGTTCATGGAGCTATAGCCAGCACCCCAGGAAATAAATCATGAATTTAAATTCTGTGAAGTTCAAACTCAGTTTAGCTCTACCTTAGATTTAGAACATTGACTCTCTGTTAGGATAACACTTAGACATAAAGGTCTAAAAAAATATACAGGTACACTTAAAAAACAATATTGTGAAAATTTCAATATTTGTTTAGAATGATATCAGAAATTTAACCCTATACACTTTCTTATGTTTTGATAGCTATGCAATACAAATTATAAAAACCTACAATTCTATCTCAGAAAACTAAAATATTAACTATTAAGTTCAATATAAAGTGTTATTTTAAACAGAAATGTTAATTTCTATGCAATCAGAACTTGGTTAGACCTTGTTTTTCCTAAATTGCTGGATCAGTTGAATGGCTCTACTCAGGTGAACTGAATGCCTAGTTTGAATTTAGATGGCCTTATGTTTATCCGCATTATTGGGTTTGGTGCATTTCATCTACTGGATGAAGCCCAAAAGATTTTCTATATGTTTTAGGTCAGGCAAGTTTGCTGGCAAATCGAGCTGACTAACAACTTAATCACTGGACCATCTTTGGGTACTAGTGTGAGCAGGTGCCAAGTCCTACTGGAACCTAGAATTAGCTTCTTCATTAAGCTTTTTTATCAAAAATGAACCCTGAAGAACTCTAAAATATTCTGCTTGATGGCTGTTTTAATGGTGGACTTTGGACAGCAAATGGCATAGCACCCCAAACCATCACTGAATGTGAAAACGCTGGACTTCAAGCATCACAGATTATCTGACTATTCAGTCTTCCTGTAGAGTTTGGGGCCTTAGAAAAAACTTGGAAATATTACTTTCATCTGAAAGTAATTCTAGGAGTGGCTTGGCATAAGGAATGCAACATTTGTTAAACTATAGTGATTTCTAATCCTCTGACTTCAGTATCAGTCTGAAGCTACCCAAATTGTGAATTTAGCTTGACAATATGCTTATGTCGGCTGTTTTACCTTTTTTACCACTTGTTTTTTCTTTGACAATTCCACTTCCTCCCCTTTTTGGATTCCCTATGTTTGTATGAACTACTAACTGACATTTAATGCTCGAAAATATAAGATATTTAGCAACTAAACTAATTAGCTTATTTAAAATATTTACCTTGATCACAACATTCTAATTTACAAAGAATGATTTTTGGGTTTTCTTTATTTTTATGCAATAATCATTAAAATAACTAAAAATATAAAGGCTTGAAACTCTCTTTGTTGTCACCATTGACTATGAAGAGGGACTTCCTCTTGATAGCTTATGGTCACATTGATAATAGCTTTAACATAGTGTCTGCTTTGTAAGTTGCTTTGGATAAAAGCATTGGCTAAATGCCTAAACAGAAACATTTCAATATATCACTTCATGTGCAAGAGTTTCCCTTTCTGAGGTAAGTGAATGAAAAAACTGAGATTTTCCATACCATACAAATGTTTTTAGATATAGCTGTATGCACACAAAAGACAGAAAACAACGCAGCCAATCAGAGGCAGACCTGGGGATCCAGTTGAAAGAAAACATAGATGTATTACAACTCAAAGCTCAGTTTGCCGTGCACATAATCTCTACAAATATAAATCCATACAATGAATTAAAAAACTCAAATAAATTTTTTACTTCAGAAGAGATATCACTCAGAGTAAGCGTATGGACATCAGTTGCTCATTGAAACGTTTTTGGCTGATTCACAATATATTTTTGAGAAGGGTTTCTTTCAGTCATTTTGTCTTTCAGAAGTATTCTTGTACCAAATTTCTCACGTATTCTGTTCAGTGCATGTTCACTACTTCTTTAACATTTACAGAACAATGACCCAATTATAACATCAATAAATAAGATAAAACACATTGCAAACTATGTATTTAGGGTTTTCCTAACATCAGAATGTGGAGCTATTGAAAATATTAGGTTTGATTTAGATGATAATTATCTGACAACTTGACAACTATTCAAAATGGCTTCAAAGATGTTTAACCAAATCAATAAAAGAAATTTCAATTTGTTTTAGAGATTCTAGGTTTTTTTTCTTTATTTTTTTATCATGGAGGGGTACCAACAAATTTCAGCTTGTCTGCATATAATGGCTTAGACATTCTCCAGAAGACTTTCTACTGTGGGTGTTTGAACAGGGACAAACCTTGATTATCTACAAAACCTTATAACAGATCTCTCTTAACGAACACAACAATGTAATATATTTGTAGTTAATGCATATTCTGAAGGATTAATCAGCCTTTGGAGATGACTGGGCTACCTCCAGATTTGAATTATACATAGAGTAGGTGTGAAAAATATTTCCCAGCCATTTTGTTGTTCATAATCTAAATCCAACAGGAGTGAATGTAGCTTAACAAATGTAAGTTTCTCTTTATTTATTTATTGCTTGGGTGATTATTGTGCTAAATGTTAAGTTTTGTCAGCAAGCCTTGATGAATCATTTATGCTTCTAAAACACAGTGTATTAAATATTAACGACAACAGAGCATGGTACTTTATAAATTTGTCTTCACACTTGCGTTTGGTATGTAAATAATTATATGGACATGTGATAACTATGCAAGTAAATAAATGCTGTGTGTTATATTCTCGATGTGAAGCAGTAAACAGCAGATGGCCACTAAAGCCTCTTTAGCGCTATGGATTTTATCTAACTACCCACCTGAATGACCTATGCTGAGCATAGCAGCTGATGCAGAGAAAGGAGAAAAGTGAGATTTAACTGTTTGTGGCTGTTTACTTCAGTTCCACTAGACTGCAAGGCCAGAGGAGACATTTGCCATGCATGAAGAAATTAGCTTGTTTATCAGCGTTTTGATTTTCTTGCCTTCCCACTGACATTTTAGACGTACATGATCCATGACTGATTCCCAATCAAAAGCACAATGACAAAGAACTTTGCTTGTGCTGTTCCCATTGTTGTGTAATTAAATGTTTGACGAGAAGCACTCAACATGATTAGGAAATCGGCCTTGTAATGTCAATGCCTTAAAAAAATAACCTTGGAAAGTATACATCTGCCCTGTCAATTCGATATGCTTCAAAGATTGCCAATGAGATATTACACCTCATGTCCGTATTGGTTGCTTCAAGGTGATTTGAGGTTATTAAAGTTTTAGTATTTTTTCTACTTTACGTTGGTGTTGCACCCAAAGACCTCTCACTGTACTTTGGAGTTAAATAGAAGACATCACCAAAGTCCTTGAAAGGTTACAAAAATCTTTAGCCATTCATTACTGTAGGGGGGTAGGGGGTGGAAAGTGAGGAAATATAATGAAAACTAATACTGCTCCTAGTCACCAAGCTATCTGTAGATATGTTTGATATCCCATTACAGAACCAGAAGTAACCACAGTTCTATACTGTCAAGAGACAAACATAATCCAGAGGGAAATTACCCATCAGGAAGGCAATACTGCTACTGAGATGCAATTACCAGGCCACTTGTGAGACTTTCAGCCCTGTGTCCATGGATGAATGTGCTTGAGGGGAGTCGATATGTGCATAACAGCTCTTACGTTTAGCAGACAAAATTTGATTCTTTCTTTGAGAACAGTTAATTTAGAATATGTCCAAGATGCAAATTATTGATGTGACTTCATTTTAACAACTGTGGGTTTGTGGTAGAGGATAGTCTAATAGAAAAAAAAACACACTGCTGCAAGAGGGGAGGAAGCTTTATTACAAGTGTGATGGAGAAGATCTTACAGACATTAAGGATGCCTGGCTGGTTGAACACAAATTTCAAAATCCACAGTCATTGCTACAGTTTAATTTTACATTGCATGGAAAATGAAGCAGGAGCTGTGTTCATATGTTTTAGTTGTTAAATAATCTGAATCTCTCACAGAGGATTTAGTGTACCAATTTAGCACTAAATCACAGAGCCCAGAAAACTAGAAAGTGTACGGATTGAAATGAACATGAGTGTAAACATTTGATAAGAATTTGCCCGTGGCAATTTTTATGGTTTATTATTGATATAAAAATATGCACCATAGAAAGAAGATTTGCCCCTGCTCTGTCCTGCTGTACACACTCCTTTACCGGCCTACTGAGCTAAACAGAACATTTCCCGTTGCCCCGAAGATAAATATCTTAAGCTCAGGCCCTTGCCAGCAAACTACGAATCATTTCCTTTAATTTGATAATTAATTATAGCTGGCTTCCAAGTAACCTAAGATGTAGTGCAAGGGGGAAAGAAAGAGCTGCATTCACCTCTTGCAATGGATTTACATGTGGATAAAAACTCAAACTGCTTGCTCTGAGTTTGAGCCTGGCGTGCATAATAAATGTATGACAAAAAACAATACCCTAGGCACCCCAGTATTAATGATATGCAGTGAACTCATTATTAAACTTCCAAAACAGCTCCTGGAGTAACACAGATGGAGTCAATTAAGCAATGAGCATACTTGCTTGCCTGTCGTTTCATCTTCCTTCTTTTATCTCTGGCATATTACTCCATGGATGTAATTAGCTGTATGTTTCTCCTTACAACATAATGTCCAGTGATAATACCAGTTATTTTCACTTGTAATTTCAAATAATACTCTGCTAATAAATGTACAAAATTTGCTTTTACCATATCCTTGGGTGGTTTATTTGCACTGCAAGAGGTGTTGGGGATAATGCTATCCTAAGCTTCTCTTTTTTGTGTTATTTCTATTCCCAGAGACCTGATGCCTTCTACGCTTGAGGGGCAGATCACCATGGAGAAAACACCCAGCTACTTTGTGACTAACCATGCCCCAAAGCGCATCCACTCCATGGCCAAGGACATAAAGCTTATAATTGTTGTGCGTAATCCTGTCACTAGAGCCATTTCAGACTATACACAGACCTTATCCAAGAAACCCGAGATTCACACCTTTGAGGTTTTGGCTTTTAAGAACCGGACGCTGGGGCTTATAGATGCCTCCTGGAGTGCTTTGCGTATCGGAATATATGCACTTCACCTAGAGAGCTGGATGCAGTACTTCCCTCTGTCTCAAATGCACTTTGTAAGTGGGGAGAGACTGATTGTTGACCCCGCCGGAGAAATGGCTAAAGTACAGGATTTCCTTGGTTTAAAGCGGATTGTCACCGATAAACATTTCTATTTCAATAAAACTAAGGGATTCCCATGTCTAAAAAAGCCAGAGGACAGCAGCACTCCCAGATGCCTTGGAAAATCCAAAGGAAGAACTCACCCCAAAATTGATCCAGATGTAATTCGGCGACTGCACAAGTTCTACAAACCCTTTAACATGATGTTCTACCAAATGACTGGCCAGAACTTTGAATGGGAGCTTGACGAGGACAATGTTTCCCGTAGCTCTCAGGACTAGCATGGCACTGTTGAGCCACACCACCAGCCTTCTCACTTAAACAACCATTGTCCCACTTCATGTTAAGAGAGTACTTGAGCGCCCCAATCAATCATGGCTCTCCTTGCTGTTTGTGTATCTATTAGCAGGTTTACTGACATGTTTTTTTTTTTCTTTGAAGATGGCAAATCATTATTGTGTATACTAAACATAAAATATATTTATATTTGTGTAAATGAGATGGTTTATTCATTTTGTTTTTAAAGCATAGAACTGATAAAAATCACATTGACTATGGCAATGCATGTGATGAGTTAAGTGTCCTTACCTCATAAGCCCTAAGGGTAAACTCTACCCATTTCTTCTCCCTTTACTTACCTTTTTTTGTTGCCCTCACACCCACTCGCCTACATCCAGCACAGAAAATATATTCTATTTCAACATCCCAGGGCACGAAGTGTTTTATTTTATTAACATGGTCTTGCTACATTGGAGGACAGAACGGCGATCTTACGAAGTAGAATTACGTTTTGGCATAAGCTAATTTTTTTGTTGTCCATATCCTGAGTGGAAACAACCTTTTTAAGGCAAGGCAAGGCAAGGCAAGGCAAGTTTATTTGTATAGCACATTTTCCTGTACAAGACAATTCAAAGTGCTTGACATAAAAAAAAAGATCAAAAAATGAAACAATAAAATCAGCTTTGAATTTAAAAGAAATAAAATAACAATAAAAATAAAACAGTGATAATAGTACTCAGTTGCTATATGCACAGTTAAATAAGGCTGTTTTCAGCCTGGATTTAAACAACGGCAGAGTTGAAACCTGTCTCACCTCTCCAGGAAGACTGTTCTAGATTTTAGGAGCATAAAACTGGAATGAAGCCTCCTCTTGTTTGGTCCTGACTCTGGGCATCAGCAGGAGGCCACTACCTGAGGTTCTCAGAGTCCTGGCTGGTTCATATGGCTCTAACATGTCAGATATGTACTTTGGGGCTAAACCATGAAGAGACTTGTACACAAGCAAGGCTGTTTTAAAGTCTATTCTTTGAGTGACAGGAAGCCAGTGCAGAGACTTGAGCACTGTACTAATGTGGTCATATTTCCTGGTTTTGGTCAGAACTCGAGCAGCAGCATTCTGGATGTTCTGAAGCTCTCTTAAGGCCCGTTTAGAAAGCCCAGTGAGCAGGCAGTTACAGTAGTCTAACCTGCTAGAGGTAAAAGCATCGATAAGTCTTTCTAGGTCTGGTTTAGAGACTATTCCTCTGATTCTGGCAATGTTTTTAAGATGGTAAAAGGCTGTTGATGTTACTGATTTAATGTGGCTGTTGAAGTTCAGGTCAGAATCTAGTATTACCCCAAGATTTCTTACCTGATGTTTAGGTTCCAGAGAGAGCCTCAGAAGGTAACTAATGACACTTTCTCTTTTTTTCTGTGGGCCACAGACAATGATTTCAGTTTTGTCTGAGTTTAACTGGAGGAAGTTGTTCTGCATCCACAGACTGATCTGTTCAGTACAGTGACACAATAAATCAACAGGCCCAAGTTCTCCTGCTGTCAGTGACACGTAGATCTGAGTGTCATCCGCATAGTTGTGGTAGGACACATCATGGTTGCGTATTAGCTGGCCCAATGGAAGCATGTACAGATTGAATAAAAGGGGTCCCAGGATCGACCCCTGGGGAACCCCACAGGTCACACCCATTCGGTCAGAGACGCAGTTCCCTATTTGAATAAAGTAACACCTGTCCTCAAGGTAGGACTTGAACCAGTTTAGAGCCATATCCGTGATTCCCACCCAGTCTTTTAACCTCTGTAATAAAATCACTTAAATGAGCATATTGACAGTTTGATAAACTTTAATTATCAATTAAAGTTTATCAAACTGTCAATATACTCATCTAATGTTGTTAGTTGGCAATTATGAATTGCATCAAAATTCAAGAGACTAGCTAATGCCCATAGGCCACCATTCAACTATAAGATTTTTTTACTATTTTTTTAGCTTAAGTATTACACATTAGCATAGTGACAACTGCACAATTTACAATTGTAAAAGTTTTGCTGTTCTGGTTCAAATATTTCATGCATTTATTTTGTAACCAAAATAGCCAAAATACGAGCTACCCACTATTCCTTTGTTTCATCATGACCCTTCTTTTGTCACAGTAATGCATGTCAACAAGGAGAAAGAACAACACCGAGCAGGAGTTTGTTACCAAACATCTGCTGCAGCACAGTCCTCTGTCATTAGAGATTAATGGTGTGTTAAATAAACTGCTGCCGCTGGAACAAAGTCAATGTCAGACAGCATTTGCTGTCAAGGTAAAGCCACATACAGGCCCAGGTAAATTACCAGGCCATTACTGTATGTGCTTAACTTGAATGCATTATGAGTTTCTGCCCGGTAATTGTGGTTTAACATGAAGCTATGATCAACAGAATTTTGTTGTAAAATTTGCAATTTCCCCAAACATTGAAACACCATGGCCCAATTTATCTCTTTTTTTTTTGTTTCTTTTTTAATTTTGTTTTGCATAACTCACTGTGTGTCTTTGCTTTGTCACTGGACTTTTCACCAATTGAGACAATCAATACAGTCAATGAGTCAATAAATACAGTCTGCTTCACATCACTGCTTGCAACAGCTATGATGCATTGCTCTCTTAATTCGTCGTGTTCTATTGCCATGGATGGCTGGATTGGTTCACTTTCTTCAGACCTCTCTGTCACCCCAGGAAGGCAGAGACCAGCAGCTGCTTACATAGAGCAATGGATTTAATCAAAGTAAGCTCTGTGCTGCCCTTTGCAGCACCAGGCCTGAACACTCGACTCAGAGTTGTGCCATTGCAGAGTTACAACTTCCACTTTGAGGCTTTTCTGTGCCACCCTCCCTGGGTGTTTTCCTGAAAATCTCTCAGCATTTTAACCTTGTTCCGTTTTCTCTCTTCCCCCTGTCTCTGTCTCTCTGCTCACACGTTCTCCCCGATGCTGATGTTGCTTGAGGGAAAGTAGCTTCACATAAGCACTCCACTGTGAAGATAACTGAGTTGCATGTATGACATATTAATCATACATTTAGAAGAAAGAAATGTCATAATTTATTCAGTAAAAGTGTCTCTCTGTGTTTTAGAACATATATAAACCACCTACCAACCCTGATAGTTCCTCCTACTCAGTGTAAATATGCTTGAAGAAATCCACAAAATGCCTTCTGCCGTGTTATTGGGACAGATAAGGACTCTATTTTCATTCTATGAATATACACGTTTGCTATCATTTGCATTTTTCAGGATTACATGCTTGAGGGAATTTCTCTCGAAAGTGAAATGTGAAGCCCAACCTCTCATTAAGAAAAGCATATATGCACATACACCATTTCACTTTTATTTCCCAGGCTTGCTTTAGAATCAGTCAAGGCTCCGGAGTACATCCTTCCAGTATTATAATGCATGTAAAACATGCTAAACTGCCCTTCATGTGTTTTTACCAGTGGGGGCAGCTTCCTGCTATTTAGTTTGACGGTTTTTCAGGTGTCACCTATGGAGGACTGATTAAAAATGACCTGTTTCCTAATTTTAACAGGAGTCCACGGGACATGATTTTCACAGCATAAATAGTTTTAAATGGATATTAGCTTAAATGCACCACAGATATACATGTTGAAGGGCTTAACTCTATACAAAGCTGTTTTCTTTCATTTCTTCTAATTAAATAAGAGAGCGAAAAGTTAACCAAAGGGACAACATTACAATATTTTACTGTGGACAAGCGAAATAGGAAAAGTTTAAAGTTTCTCCTGCCCAAGCTCAGGGACGGAAGTTTTTATCATCTTTATTCTTGGCATCAACTGCATGTGAGGGGACTGATGAGGAAGACGGCTGCTGTAAGTGAACACACAGGAATTCAAAACTCAAAATCTCTTTCCCTTCAGCATGAGTTTGCATTTCCGTCCTAGATTTATTCAAGAGCTTCCCTGGTTTGAGAAGTAGATATTATTTCCCATGCATTTCAGAGTTGAAACTGATATTTACAGAACAACTGAAGCAACTGTATTAGTCATCACAAAGCCCAAAATCAAGGATCTGAACCCATTTGATAAGCAACCTTCCATTATATGTGGTTCCAGTGTCTTCAGATCAAGAGTTCCTGTCTTTTCTATTAGTAATCATTTTAATCTTATGCTTCTTCCATGGTCAGGAACTTTACCTTTAACCACCTCAGGAGAAAAAAAAGCATCCTCTCATGAATCTTTTATTTTCTCTCCTCTGTGAAAATCCATTACACATCCATGCTTTCTGACCGCATTCTTTAGTTGTGAGATTTTTTCACATAATATTATTTACACTAGTTTTACAGAAATTTCAATTAAATGTACTTTTTAAATGATTAAGATGTTTTAAAATGAGTAATGCCATTTTAAATTCCCTTTGCTAAAATATGACTGAGTCAGCAATACATAAAACTATGTGTATGGCACAGCTAATATTTTTCATTTTAATATTGTGCAACCAATTACTTATTAATTTTTTGATGTGGTTTGGGTTAGTAGGATTTGTGTTCAGATGCAGGTTCAGTGGATGTATTGTGAGATGTTTACAGTCCCAATTTATTAAAGAGAACTTCAAGAGCAAAACAGATAAATATAATGATCCAGCCAGTGTCAGTATGGTTATCATCTTACAACTAATTAAACAGCAATAAGCAGATGATAAACAATGTGATAATGCAAACCAATAAATTGGGCGTGTGTAATTACTGTGTGAGGAATGAATTTGAAATTAAAATTACACTGGCTTTCCAAAATATGTCATCATAATCTGAATGAATTCATTAACAACTGAATGCCATTGACCCACTATTACTTTCTTAATTTACATAGTTAAAGTTTTAATTTTTTATTCTACCCCCAATGCAAGCATAATAAGTTTACCTTGTTGCTCAAAAAATTACTTGTGTTTTGTGCATAATTTATGAATAAAGAAACTGTTATCTATAAATTATTTTTAACCTAATAGAAGGGCATTACCTTTAATTTTTGTCACAATATCTTGAGATTTGGATGATTCTGGCCACAGAGCATATAAAGTAGGTAGTTGGCTGGAGTACCGGGCGTAGATTGGGGGGTGATGCACTGACAAGTCACAAAAAAAAAAAGAAATAACAGATTGGAAAAATAGAAACCGTCATTTGTTGAATGTTAGTTGAAATAAAATAAAAAAAATATATAGAGCATTTTATAACTAACAGTTCTGTTCTGAATATTCTTTCTCCACATTCTGACATTCTGGCTTCCTGTATTCATCATCCAAACCTGCAATAAAATCCTCATCTCGTTCAATGCCGTGTCCATCTTCTGCATCTGGGCCCACATCAACACAGCGTTTCATGATAGATAGCCTACTTAAAAGTTATGTCATTTAATTTGCTGGACTGTTTGCTTGATGGTTCTCTGACTACCTTCTCAAACCAAACACAAAAAACAGTACCTAAAGTTAACGTCTGTATTGGATTGGGTACCCTTGATATCTGAGCTGCATTGCTAGTGGATGTGTAGCCTGGTACCTTTATGACGTTTCAGGTTACTACCCGAGTGTAACAAGTTACTTTTTTAAGGACTTCATGATACGATAATATGGACTTCATGATCCTTTTCCTCAGAATATTTGGGACATCAAAAGTTATCTTTCAGAAGTTACACAATTATTTAACTTTCGTTTAGCTTTCATTTAGACTTTCATTTAGCCCTTATGTTCCTTCTGGTTAGCAGGCTGTCATGCAAGACCAGCTGTAGGGGATGTTCACACACTCTAAATAGTACATTTTTAATGGGCAACTTAAACTACAGCTATGTAAAAATGCATTTAAATGCATTTAGTTTTCGCTTTTAGGTAAATGGGATTTTAAAAGTTGTATATCTCATCTTTTTCTTACTTGAAAAAAACTACTTGCCTAAACAAAGGCATGTAAAGAGCAAAAATGAATCTGATATTGCACTGTTACACTGGGGAGAAACATTTTCAACAGCTGCAGGCACTCAGCTCTTATCCATAGGGAGGCAGTGTCCTGCAGGTGTTTGATCCTACCTTAAAGTTTACAAGTTACACCTGACTTGTATCTGCTTGGCACAAGTCGTGGCACATTAACCATCAAGGAGGGTCAAAAGTAGGATCAAAATCTTTGAAGATACCTGCCCTCTAGGGAAAGTTTGCCAGCTCCGGGCCAAAACAAGGGGAAAGGCTAGACATTTACCGTTTGCAGGTAAGAAAGTCTTTCTTTAACACTATCCCCTGTTACCAAGATCGGAATGTAGACAGAAGAAAAATAAATAAAAGTATGTTTAAAATAAGGTTTTTCAAAAGTGTGCTTCTGGGGAATTTCATTTTCTTGAGCCAACTTGTGCTTTTGAAAGAATGATTCGTAATTTTTTCCTAAATAAATACATAAACATATTTTAAATAACATTTCTAAATTGATTTATTTATTTAAAACAAATATTTAAAATAAATCAAGTAGGTTAAAAGTTTTTTATTTTTTATTTTACACAAAGTCTAATCCAATGAAATTGTCAAGTGGCAGAAGGACTTTAAGCAATTTTCTCTTTATATCAATACAGTCTATTCTAATCTATTCTATTCTATTCTATTCTATTTAATTAACTTCAAACAACAGAGTTAAATAAGTTAGAGTAAAGAAAATAAGAATAATTTAATTAGATAATAATTCAAAGCACTTTATTCATGAAATCTGCCATGAAAACCATGATGTTTGCAATTGCTGTCTTGAACACTATTTTGACTGGAAATCAGCTAGAAGGAGAAAAAAACAAAAAACTTCAAAAAACCCTTTCCTATGGGAAAAGTAAAGTTCCTACGGCTGAGAGACCAATTACAGAAGCAGTGGAGGTGCATTCTGGATAGTTTGCAAACAGTAGTTTTCTGCTAAGCGTGTGCATGTAAGCATGGCAGGACAATGTTAAAAACAAGCACTTTTACCTAAACGAAGAGAAGTGCCGTTTGAAATGATTGCGGCTGTTTCCCAGTTCCTAGTTTCAGTGATATTGCTCACAACTAAAGTATCTTGAAATAGTTCTAAATCTAAAATCTAAAATCTAAAATAGTCATTAACAACTTACAAAAAAAGTGAAAAAAAGGGTGGGGGGTAATATTAGAATCTCATTTTACTACTTTGACAACACATTTTATTTCTGCATTTGTGGAGCAAAAACAGTCAAAGCTTTTATATAAAAAGAAGATTGGAAAAAAAATTCATACACTACTGTTTCAAATGAGCAAATGAGAATTGGTTGATCAATCCTTACCCCTGATTTTTTTGTTCAAAGACAAAGAAACGCAAGTGATAAACATATGAGCTGGTGGGTGCAAATATTTTATGGTAGATTTAAACGACATGTACATTTCATAATAGGAAATATATAGGATTAACTTAGTAGTCCCTCAACAAAAAGCTGAAAAAATGGACACACTGTGGTTGGCTTCAAATTGTCATATTAACAACTAAACACCAGGAATTACTTCTTCCTGAGATATTCCTTTATGTGTTTTACCATTCGCCACATTCAACAGCTTATTGTAACTGTTCAGTGTTTATGCACACAAAACACAAGCAGCTTTTTGAATAAAAAAAAAAAGCAACAACTAACATGTAAATCTGCCCCTGTTAACAACAAAATGTATTACAGCATTAATATGTTCACAGTTTCATAGTAATAATTAATGCATACCTTTGTAAGAAGCCTGACGCTTATTGTTGCTGGGTAAGAATAAGGTGATTAGATGTTGGGTATTAATGATTTGAGATCCTTTACACTGAGAGAACAACAAGTACAGCTTGATTATATTGAACTTGCTAAATTACTGATAAATGAATGAAGATTTTAATTTTGACTTAGAATAAAGAAGTATTTCAGTCAAAGCCAATCTTTTTTTGGCTTTGACCTCCATTACCATAGTTTGCTCATTGCAGGCCTTCTTGTCAAGGACTCTACAGATGCATTATTTCTCTAATCAATACATTCACATCCCAGACAGTCCTGCTTTGAAACACAACTAATTTTGTTATCAATCCATGCAGGTAATGATCTCATTAATTCACTGTTGATTCATTTTCAGCTGAGTGGATATTAACCTTTAGCCAGTAATCATTAATTTTCTGTGGGAGAGGTGTGGTGTGCTGTGATTGGAGCTGCATAAACAAAACAGTTATTAGAATCCCAACAGTAGAGGTCCTTCTTGATGTCCAGCTGCCTTCTAACACCAAGATGATTGATTTATTGATCGCGGGACGCTTCAACCGCCTAAGTTGCTCATCACTCATTTCACACGGCCCAGAAGTGATGAGGGGAATCGTTTATGCTGCTTTGTCCAGCCACGCGTGTGTTTTCAGGACAATTATTATGCTCTGAATATTCATAGCTCTGTAGTTGGGGATTTATCTGGCACCACCTTGTCAACATATTCCATTTAGCATAATCATGCAACCTCATTTTTTTCAAACGGGTGGGGCACCGCACAAAAAGGAAAATATATTCTAAAACACAACAACTCTAAAGTTAAAGTGTTAAATTCAAATTTCTAATTTGTATTTTCTTCTATGCTGTGCTTTTTAGTCTGTATTACTTTATTATTATACTAACTATACATTATTAATCTTGTATAACTATTGTTGGGTTTAAAACACAAACCCTTTACAATTTGACAAAGAGCAAAGATTGACAATGGGCACACACAGGGGCCGCGTAGGTGTCCTGGGACAGTAAATGTCAGGAAGCAGGATCCTAGCCTTGGGATCGCATGTTGAGCCAAATAACAGATGATCTGTACAATCTGATAAGGAGGCTGAAACCCAAACATCTGTTGTTAATAAAGTCAAGCTTGGCCATACAGTTGGGTCCGTGACGGGGGGTTTGTGACGACTTTAGTGTTTATGGCAAACGGTCTCTTAGTAGAACCGCCTACCATCATGTGACAGAATTTCAGACAGGATCTGGAAATGATGCCGGTTGGTTTTAGGTAAGATTTTGGTTCTGTCTCCACTCGGCCGAGAGTGAATACATGTGTTGTGTTAAATTTATACCTTTTTCTCAGTCTCTTATTGATTAGTCATTAATAATTTGCATGTCAAAGATGCGTGAGGAGTCCAGGTAAAGAGCGGGGTAGTGTTTCAGAGTAAGAAAACCTGGTTTCCTCGACTAAACATGGCTTTTCTTAGATAGATGGGGAATGCTCTGCTGGTGAAACATATTATAAATGAAACATGAATTATTCAACCTTTATGAAGGACAATTTAGAAAAGTTATGGGGTCATCTATGTAAGTACGAGCTTTTGTTCTTGAAAAAAAGATTAAACAGGCCAACTCCCGTGCTCTGCTCCATTTCATGAGTCTATTTTATAATCTTGGGAGTGTTTTTGTTTATTTTTTTCTGAAATTCTCATTGTTTTATTTTAGATATAAAGTGTATGTTTACATTACATTGTTTGATACCTTCTTTGTCTTCTCCTTACCTGTGTTTGCACGATCGGGCAAAAACAGAGTTTCATTGAATGTATCAATGTTTTTTATAACTGGATATTATATCTTTAGAACATAGGAATATATAGAACTCTCACTTCGCTGTTAGCTTTTCTCCCAGCAGCCATGGCGTTATTCCTGTAAATATATATTTTTATTTATTTTTATTTCCAGCAGTTACCTTTTATCCCCGTTATTACATGACTGTTTATCACATAAGCCTTGCACAAAAGCTGAAGGTACTATCAGTGAGCTTGGTTGTAAACATTAACTTTGCCACACTTGGCTGCTTTGCTGTCACACACAACTGCCTCACACATCAGCTGCACTTGTTATGAGGAAAACAAAGTAAGTAGGTAATTAGGTATATGCCAATCTTCCTTGTACAGAAAGTATTTTACAAGTTTACCTAACTTCCTTTCTTTGTACTATAAATCACTTTTTACACATACTTTTAATCAACTTTGTAATTATTATTTTATTATTATTTTATTTTATTTTTTTAAATTTCATTCTAAATTTGTTTAATCACCAATATTCATATCTAATTTTGGCAAAGTCAACCGCTGAATTCTTTGAAAAGGGGAGTTGTGTCTAACGTATGATACAGTGGCAGCCACATTATTTATCAGCCCCGATAAATATGAGTTAGAAGTCAAAAAAGTAACTGTCTGTTCTTGTATAAGCATAATCTCATAAAGAAATTCTTTCAAATTTATCCTTTAATTGGAATCCCTTATTTCATTTTTGAGAAAACCCTAAGACAGATAGGTACTTTAAGAAAAAATTGTAAAACTCCTTTTTTCCAAAGCGATCTTATTTGATGTGAATTAATTTCCAAGTGAATGCTTACATTTTCAACACAAATTAGAACATCCAAAAAATTATGATAAACTTTAAAAAAAACTAAAATATGGAAAATGTTTCAGTTTAAATTATTTAACCAGTGGCGAGCCATGCATTACAGGCCTAGACCATTAAACAGTCCTAATTGAATGAATCCACCTGTTAATACCATCATTGTGACGCCATCACTCTCGAAATGGATATAGATCAAAGCAAAAACAATTCACTCCCTTCACTGAAGTTACAGTGCCCACATTATATCTTGCAGAACCATCAAGCATTCTTTTTTTTATATAATTGTCAAGTTGTTTTTTTTTAACATTGATTTAACAATAACTAAATAAAATCACAAAAATGTAGAAAAAAACAGCTTTGTACTCACCGAAATGAAAAAATGTGTCAATATGGTTTGCCTTGTCTTATATCAAACTCTGGCCTAAGCTGTATGGGTAAAAGACAGCTCTTTCATTTCAATACTTTTGATGACTTATTGTTACATTTAGCCATGGCAGGAGTTTGTATTCTCCATCAGTGTGATTTTCCTCCTAATTGTCTCACAGTGACACACCCTTGCACCAAGCAGCACTTTTCAATGTCAGGAGATAAAGTTTGAAAGAGTACACTTGACCCCAAAAAGTGTCAGCCATAAATCTTAAGGTAGAGAATGGCATCCTAGTTTTGAATGGAAATAAGACGAGAATCTGTACTGAGTACTGAGTGGAGCTGAGTCTGAACTGCAGCATTTCTCAGAGCAGATGGTTACAGTTTTGATCTAAGATTCAATTTATTCCTCCACCTCAGGGCTTGTTACATCTTCTATAATTTAATGTTTTACTGATGTTTTTTAATGTACTCTGTGTGTTCTGGTCCATTGCCTTGAAAAATCAAGTTGTTAGACCTTTAACGGTCTTTACATAATTTCTAAACATTTTAACATATTTAATTTAGAATTCTTGAAATGTAATCCGCATTTTCAGGCAAACATTTATTGTTTTTTTCTCATGGAATAGCAAAATCAAACAATGGGTTGCATTTAATCTTTTAGTGTGTGAAGCATCATGTCAATAGGTTTGTTCACTGCTATCAAGTCCGTTGCAACCACTGCATGCCAATGCTAACGATGCATAAATGATGCAGGAGTCAAAGTCATGTCAGGTTTTAGCCTCAAGCAATCCAACTCTAGAGCAAAATACTGCAGACCAGTGCTGAAGTGAAGAAAAAAATAGTTAGCACCAGAAAACATAAAGTATGACTTTAAAAAATGTACACGTTACATTTTATGTATGTTTTTTGAATCAATTGAGAATATGGTTTAATGAGCTTTATTATAATGAGCATCCAGCAATTCTTGACCTGCAGTCTGTGTTCTCGAACAACAACCATGAATGTTAATATGGTTTACAACTAAGACCACTGCCTATTTGCAGGAAAAGCCAATTTGTAAATTTTACATTAGAGACCATACGTGCAAAGACTGCTTATAATCAACAAAAAGCAGCAGATTCCCAGAAATGCAGAGATATTGTGCAAACTATTGATTAGTCTTCTTCCAGAGAGTAACAAGCCAACACAAAACCTTGCATAACTAAAGCTTAAAGTGAAATAGTGTAAAAGGAGTATGCTAAAGTAAGGCATAACCATTATTCCTGTAAAGTTTTAAGGCAGCCACTAACTTAAAAAAAAAAAAACATCTTATCATTTAATTGAAATAGCCAGCATAGCTAGCAGCAGATATCCCAGACATAAAGATTTCAGCCACTTTAATGCAGATAGAACATACAAGCTTTACATTTAGGACTAATTTAACTAAAACAACACATAGATGAAAAAAGAAACATAATGATAAAGCAGAATAACTTGTTGGTGAAATACGTGATAACCCATGTGTTACTGTTGAAAATAATATTATGGTTCAGGTTAAGTAAAATGTATCGGATAAAAAATGTAAAAAAAAATAACTCCTCCTGCTTCAGAAGAAACGAAAACATTTATTTGTAGAAAATCAGTGCAGGAAACCGAATGTTGCTCTCACCAATATGACTGAATGTCCAAAGGCATTTACTGTGTGGTGACTTAGGTCAAATAAAAGCCTGAGGCCATGCAGACGCTTAAACATTTTGAAAGCCATTACAGCTCCTTAAAACTCCTCACCAACCCACCTTTAAATGTGGTTTGTTTCCTGACCTATTTTTGGAAAAACAAAATAACTTGACATCTGTGGGTCCCCAAGCTTAAGGTAAATGGATCTTTATGTGTGTATGCACTAAAACAAATATTCACTGAGAAAAAAATACAAATTATATGTTTATGACACCTTTTTCAGTCATACTTTGAAACTGAATTTTAAGTAACCCGGAGGTTACAGAGGATGGAAAAGCATACCTGGCCTAAATTTTTATTTGATTTGGCACTGTGTGGTCCTGCAATTTTATCAGCACAGTTCATACAAAGCAACAGTAACTGCACAAACCATGAAGAGATAATCCCGTGCCAACATCCAGGCAATTATTAACTTCTAAAAATTTAAAGACAAAATAAAATTAAAAAGATTTTCAAGACCCAGCAGAATTTTAAAATTAAAATAGATAATGTTGAAGTCCTCCTTGACTTCCCCAGGTTGGTTGATCTCAGGACAGCGTATTCAGGTTCTCACAATGTTCAAATAAAAGACAAATTCAGATCCGCTCAGCAAAAGACATCTTGCGAGATTTTATACTGAATAACTTCTGCAGAAGTGAGACCTGGGACCTCTCTGTGCAATAGCTCCATCAGGTCTGAGGTCTCAGCC
>JAVLVB010001098.1:702239-715019 GCA_032876305.1 Orestias chungarensis
CCCAACTAACAGATTTATTGCTAGGGATCGATGGATAACCCCCTTCCCGTGCCCCTCTGAACTCAGCTCCTCAGAGAGATAATAAACAGGCCTTATCAGGAATTTATAGCTCTTTGTTATATGCACACACTTCTAGTATGAAAAGAAACATGAATATATATGAAAGAAACATGGATATAAATGTTTACCATTCCACAATAACCACAGCAATGTTGAAACAAAGAAAAACCACAAAAAGTTTACTCCAACTCTTGCAGTGCCTTTTTTATTAGTTCACACCTCAAATATAGTCTAATGTGCAGAGTTATTCAGTGCCAACGTAGCATATGCAGTTTCACTTTGCAAACAAAAGTCAATATCATAACAAATTGCGTTATGAATAGGCATTTTTGAGGAATTTGTCTATGGACAAAACCATAATTACATAAGTCTGAAAATACTGAATCTCTAATTGTGATGGATTCTCTGATATTGAATAAAAAACATATAATAAAAGTTGAATTAAAAAAAAGTTGAATTTTAAATACTTTGTTTAATGTGCAGAAATATATCTGAAAGAAGATCTTTATGGGTTACTTAAAGTTGGCTGTAAATAAGAAGTTTCACAAATAACAGAAATCCGGAGGGCAATTGTTTGTGTAGAGGGCAAATATTGATACTATTGTCATATAGGTAAGATAAGATAAGATAAATTATTAGTCTCCCATAGGAGAAATTTGTCTTGGAAGCAGGGGCAAAACTACAATACAACAACACTAAAAGGCCCATCCAAAGGACAGTGACCATAAATAAATAAATAAAAAAGACAAATTAAAAAGCAAAGTTTCAGACCAGCAGCACATCCCCATAACCATTTCCATTTCCATACAATACATGCTACTTTTGATCATTGCCTAGTCCTCCTGTTACACTCTCCAGGCCCTGCTAGTCTGCCATTAACCGGGTGAATGGAGAGTGGTACAAATGAATGTTTTAAGTGGTTATATTTGCACATGGGAACCCATAACCTTATCCCAGAGTTCATAAGAACATATTCTGATGCAATCACATGTGACCCATCAGACAAGATGTTCTGAGCCTGCCTGACGGTAGCTTGATCAAACATGTGCTGCGTAGAGGATAGATCCGGAGTCTTAATGACCTTACTTGCCACCCTAACCAGACTTTGGATTTGGGTTTTTAATTTAACAGGAATTTCCAAACCATCCAGTAATGCCATATCTCAGAAGAGACTCGATGGTTGCCCCTATAAAAAGGTCAAGATTTAGTATGTTGTAATACTTCACATTTTAACTTTTATATTTAATCCAAGCGTTATTTACCAATGCAGAACTCGAAGAGTGTGCTTCCTAACACAAACAGGTTTATTCCAAACCCTTTTTTTTTTTACTCACTTAAGCGATTAGTCAGTTTTTTTTTCACTTCAATAGTGTTGTGTCAAGGTCGAGGGATTTTTGAGTTCTGTGTTTCCTAGGTTGTCCATGCAGGGGTGCCAGGACTCCTTCTGGCTAGAGCGTCCTTGTGCACCTGTGCTGCAGCACAGGTACTGCTTCCCATCTGCTGATTGCCAGAGCAGCTTAAGAGGAGTGTTGGACCAGGCACATGTTCTATGTTTTTGCTTTGTTTAGTTTACTATAGTTATCTTGTTGTATTATTATTATTATTATTATTATTATTATTATTATTGTTATTATTATTAATATTATTATTATTATTATTATTATCTTTATTAGTACTATTTTTTATTGTTTTCTTTAAGTTATTTTCTATCATGCTCTGCTCGGTCTGCTCGCTCCAGCATCCAACAATCACCATCTGCCCAACGCCTCTGGACAACACCCCTCTTGGAACTCATTCCTCTAAGGCTAAAGGTGTACCGCAGAACTGCTGCTAGCCAGGTCGCCACAATTAGCCAATCTTCTCCTCCTCCTCCTCCTACTCCTCCTCCTAAACCACCGTTAAAAGCCTCTTTGTTTGAGCCTTATAAGTCGTCATCTCCTTAGCTAGAACCCATGCAGGTCAGACTCACAACAGAGGAACGGCAGAGGAAGATGCAGTCCTGCGAATGCTTATAGTGTGGAAGCCCATCTCACTACATCTTAGTTTGCCCACTTTACAGGAAGGAGAAGGTCCCAGAGAAGGGTCTGTCTGTAAACACGAGGCCACAGACATACCAGAACCATCCTAAAATGAACCTTGTCTTCTTATACCTACAACCCTCATCCAAAATTAAGAACCCATCTACCTCTTAGATTTCATTTACTCAGGTTGTGTTTCAGTAATTGCACAAACTCTTATACAGCGATATGTATAATCCAAACTAAACAGTTAAATGTCCCTCTCCATGCCTGACCCCCGGATGGTTGATCCCTGCTACAGATTACTCATGATACATGTCCACTGGATTTCATTGTAATGTTAATTTTCTTCTTCCCAGCCACATATCCTCGATCATGATTGGCTCAGAACTCACTACCATACAATAAACTGGCAAAATAATTGTGTTGATTGCTGGTCTTCAAACTGCCTTTCCTTCTGCTTACAGGCTGCCATTCCTGCTAGCACGCCCCCTGAGGATGTCTCTGTTGACCCTCAGGATCTCACCAACGTTCCCAAGGAATACCTGGACCTAAAACAGGTATTCCATAAATTTAAAGCTTGTTAATTACCAACCCATCGTCCATATGATTGCTCGATAGTCTGTTGTCTGGAGACCAACTCCCTTCTACCCGCCTGTATAACATCTCACAAAAGGAAAGAGAGTCAATGGAAACCTATATCAATGAGTAATTAGCAGCTGGGATCATCAGAACCTCATCTTCACCACTTGGAAAGGTCTTCTTCTGCTCTAAGAAAGATGGTTCGCTCCAACCTTGTTTCGACTACAGAGGTTTGAACATCACCAATATGAACAGGTACCCGCTTCCACTCATCATTGCAACCTTTGAACCACTACATAAAGCCACTGTCTTCACAAAACTAGACCTCAGAAATATATACCACCTCGTCAGAATCCGCCAGGAGATGAGTGGAAAACAGCATTCAAAACACCTTTAGGCCACTTTGAGTATTTAGTTATGCCCTTTGGTTTATGTAACACCCCTATGTCTACTAAGCCTTCAAAAATGATGTCCTCCGAGATTTCATGAACATCTTTGATTTTTTTATTTATTTGGAAGATGTCCTATTTTTTTTTCAAAGGATCTAACTGAACGATTGGCAGCGGAATCCAGACTCATCAGACAACGAACTGCTCGTAGGGACTCGGAGGAAGGGAGGGACGACGCGGGAGACCGTGGACCACTGAGAGGATTAGCTCATTTTAGATTTATCTTTAATCCATGTGCCCATAACAAAACCCTCAACAGACCTCCAGCTGGACTCCTACAACCATGCCCGGACTGGCCATAGGGAGAACCGGGAGTATTCCCAAAGCGCCGGCCTAATATTGGCCTGCTAGTTTGCGACACTCTTTAAAAACTTTTTTTTATTTTATTCTGCCCGTGGCGCGACTGTCTGATAGACAGACCAGCACTGGGACAAGCCATAGAGGCACGCAGTATGTTAGGAGGGAAAGTTGATGGGCTTGTTTCAATTAAGACCCGCCCCAAACGTCCGTATCAACTACACAGGTGTGGAGGAAGGGGCGTGGCGTGTGTCTGTCGACGGCAGCTCGCCCAATCAGCGAGCGGTGCAAAAAGTGAGGAGAAGCGACTCGGGGCAGAATAAGAAAGGCGCTGGAAAAAGACTCGGTGAACTGCAGAAAAGTTAGGACTTTATTTATTCAGCCCCCCCCGGTGCCATTAACATAAAGATGAAATCAAGTTATAAAAATAAAAACACAAACAAAACACGCACACACAAAATGTTGGTACAAGTATTATTTTAAGGTTAAATATATATATTTTTAATTTTAATAACTTTGTACCAACATTTTTTTTGTTTAAAGTTTAAACGGAGACCCCTAAAGGAACTTGAGGCTGCACACATTCAGTCTACTTTATTATTATTATTATTTACTTTTTAAATTATTTATTTTTCCAGCTAATCGGATATAATCTTATCATTATCATGTATATGAGTACAAGGCTAAATCAGTGAGACAGGCTACATAATCTTACTGTATGAAATACAGTTTATGGAAAAACTGTAAACATATGTTTTCTAATAAAAGGTGATTATGTTGTTAAATATTTCTGTTTGTTGCTGATTTGCTGTTATGTATCCCATATCAAGCATGAAAGTTTGTGTATTACAACCTTGGATTTACTGTAGGTTGGGGTTAATTAGTATTAGGAGTATGGATAATGTGCCACTGAGGCAGTTGATTTTTTTACATAATTTGACTATGTAAAGCTCTAACTTAGACACTTATTATTCTTGAAAATCTTTATTATCTTAGTACTATTGCATTAACAGCAGTAAAGTTACTGTATATATATATATATATATATATACAACTATGACAGACTCATGTTAAACCGTGCCAGCAAAACACATCGTTTAGCCTATGTGGAGGTATTTTTCTCTTTTCCTGAGGAAAACAAAACAAAAAGAAGACTGCTCTCAGTAGCTGCAGTGAGCCATAAATGACAAGGTCAAAAGGAGATGTCAAAGTAGTCTTAATTAAAAGTCGCTGGTGATAAGACCCAAATTCAGCACGACCAGTCATTTCTTTACTGACAAAGAATATTTACATTAGATGTCAGAGTGGGATCAATAGTCTTGAAGGGTAAGGCAACCTCATTCTCATCTTACTTTCTGAACCTATGCATTGACTGCAAACCCAAAGCAACAAGAAGGATGAGGTCAAAGATTTGTTCAAATCAGCACCTCCATCCCCGCAGCTTAGACAGTGGGAATCACTCTTCGTTTGTCGAGGCAGACTGTACCAGCGAGGCATCATTAAATTCCTTCTCACTGCTTATTGTGCATAATTCATATTCAGCCACTGAAATATAAATGTTGCTATGTTGCAGAAACTCTGCTAGACCAAGGCACAAGATCAGGGCCAGAACCAGACTCCAAGTGGGAATTCTGGTTTAAGGAAAAACGTACAGGTGAGCAGTACTTTGGGCAGCTGTGAAATCGCCTGCAGCAGAATCAATTTTGAATGTTATCATGAGATAGGCAGAGAGAAGACAAACTAGGAAAAGAATTTAATTGGATTTTATGTGATTTATTTATTTTATATGTTTCCATTTTGCTTTGCAAAAAATCTTTGTCTCAGTCGTACCTTATAAAATGCGTTAAAAATATATATGTGTGGTATTCATTTTCCTATTCAATAGATTAGGTACAAAATATTTTGTGTGGTGTTTTAGACCCGACTTAATTTTTAAGGCCAGATAACTAGTATAGTTAATAAATGTTTACTTTCCAAGAACAAGAAATGTGGAATCCTTTTCTTCTTTTTTTTGTTATTGCTGCAGTTTTAATATGTGCTGGTCTTATCGAGACAAGTGAAAAGGAAGTTCAACCAAACCAAAAGGTAGAGGATCACAAGAGACCCCTACAAAAGGAAAAAAAGTATGTGAAAAAATGAAAACATGATGGATGAGAAGCAAAGACAATAGCTGCAGTGGACAAAGTTTCACTCTGATGTATAATGGCTCGTTCTGCAGGGGAAAGCTGCAGATGTAATATTGAGACATAAGAGCTGTTTTACTAGATAAACATATTCTTGTGGTTTAAAACCAAAACGCAGTAAAAAAAAAAAGTGAAACAACAGAATTTCTAGTGGATTGTTGTTTACTGTCTATTGAAGCATTTTCAATTAAACATAAACACTCCGGATTTGAACTTTGACTGACAGAAACAGCTTTTCTTCAACTACCTTAAAAATATCCTTAAGATTAGGCAAAACAACCTCTTATGAATATTGCTGTCATCCTGAATCTTCTACATCCTGATATCTTATGATAAAAAACCTTGGTCTCAAATTTGTTTTTTTTCTGTTTGAAAGCTTTTTGGAATATACTGTATATGATTAATCAAAGTTGTTAATACAGATTTATTTATTAATCTGTATTAGTAAGTTTAACTTTTTATTCAATAGAATAGTCACATGTTAGAAAAAGTGGAAGTGAAACAGATACATATATGAGACAGTGTTTAGTATGCAGGGGTAGCTATCTTAATATGAAATTGAGAGGAAATAGATTCCAATTTACTTTTTGGCTTAGTGGGACATGGACACATGGTTCTTATTGGTTGATCAGATACTCATCATGAGGTCTCCTTCACATGTCAGCTGAATTCTGATGAAACATGAACCAGCAGCAAGTTAGCAAGCTGACTCAGATTTAAGTGTGATCTCTTGCAATATTTGGTTGTGATAAATGTTACACCTCAGTATCATGATCACTTTATTATTGTTCTTGAAGGAAACAGATTAATTTTACTATTTTTGTTTGAGGTTCCAGAATGATTTTCTTATTGTTCCTTGACAGGCTTATTTTCTGAAGGAACATTAAGTGATGATAATATTTCCACATCATAAGTTAAGAGTTGGGGCTGTGGGAGATGCATTAACAGATGGGCAAATTACTTGTTCGAATTAACCAGCAACCTGATTGTTGACCCATAAAGTTGGTGTGTTTCCTTTTTTTTCTGTTACTGCATATTTAATGCAGTTCACACCTGAGGTCAATTAAGGGAGACTTTACCTAACAGTCATATTTTTAAGGCATAAGAGAGAAAAAAAGACATGAAGGACATGGATCTTTAAATCCAGTAAAAGAAGCCTCCAAACCCTGTACAGCAAGATCCCAGGCTGAATTTTGTACATTCTTGTGGCAATATAACGATATTGATACATGTACTGTCATATTCAATAAATTTGTCTTCAGATGAGGTACGTTTTTTAGAACAAAATTACTTTTTGAAATATAACTACCTTTGAGCAGGACAAACATGATTTTTTATCATCCGAATATTTCTTTATTTTCATGTTGTATTTTCTAACAGATTGATGTAATTATGTTTTATAATGTTTTTTCAACATCTCTAAACAGAAAATCATTATATTAAACAGAAAAATAACCTTGCAAACATCAGCATTTAATTAATCCGTATTATGTGTTTCCCTCAGTGACTTGAATCACTGAAATAAAATAACTTTTCAACAATCTTTTAATTTAATTCTTGTTTATTCAAGCTCAAAAACTGCTACACTTGCACGGATCACATTTAAACAGACAGCTGCTGAAGTAAATTTTTGCAGGAATCACCAGTGGATCAGCTGGTGTTGAAGTCCCACTTTTACTTGCCTTCCGGTAAGCGTCTCCTCTTGTGCACTGATCCCTACAGAGTGATTCTCTGTGCTGTCAATTGCCGACATCCAACCAAATCCCTCTCAGCTGGCCCACTTTCAAGCCCCTGCTGAAACATTATCAGTCAACAGGCGTCTTGTTTATCATCAAGCCACAAAACACCAATTATGGAAACATTACGTGTTCCAGCTGTTGCTGATTTCCTGTACAAAAATAAAAGAGTTCCAAGAATGAAGTGCTACCTGTGTCCATGCAAGATTGGATTCTAAACCTAAAATTTCAAACAATAGATTTATAGAATTTTTTAATTAAATTTTTATTTATTTTTTACATTGGATATGCTTTTGTTTGCGTTTAGCATTAAACTGCCAAAGCTTAACTTGGACTAGTATGAAGGATCACTGAGCAATGGCCTTGCGAGAAGGTAATACTCTGGCAATAACGTAGTATTAATGATGAGAGCACTGATTTTGTCTAGTTGATCCTATCTTTGGGCTTGTTCATTTACCTTTCCTGTCACAACTGTGTTTGGAGAAGGCTTGTAATGAATAACATAGCAGAAGATGAACAGCAGGGTAATTACTGGATAATGAATTCACGTGCATTTCACTGTCAGTGGTGGGAAGGATATAAGTAACAACATAAAATCTTGCAATTTGTTGGAAAATAATGCTTCTCAGCCCAATAAACTAATTTACAGCACAGCAAAATCCTACCGCAAGACATTTTTAGTATAATGTTTATAAGTTAGCATTTTATGGAATGCATCTGAAGAACATTTTGTGAAAACAGCCTTTTTTTATTCTTCCATGGTTAAAGTTGTATTTGTATTGGGTCTTTCTTGTATATTTTACCTAAAAAAATTATGAATTTTAAATTGTGTATGTTAGCTTTTCTTATGCACAAGCAAAAACATAAACAAATATATATATATATATATATATATATATATATATATATATATATATATATATATATATATATATATATATATATATATATATGCATAGGCTGTGTAAAAGGGTATTCAGATGTAAGGCATTTTTTGTTCTTGAAGGGGGGATGGTTCAACATGTTGTTGCTGAGCTTAGTCAAACCTCTTCTTTCAGGAAGAACAGGCCAAAAACGGTGCTAATTATTCAGAGATTATTGTTATAGCAACAATAAAGAAGTTTTCCGTTTTTTGTGGCTAGTGGACAAACGGTAGTGTTTTCAAGAAGACTGCATTTCTGATGAGAACCAGGGCATTGCGTTGTAAAGTCCTGATCTCCTGGTTGCCTTCCATTGGTTTTGTGAAGGATGAATACCGATGAGCTAATAAATCTAATTGTGGCAAAAATTTATAATTTAAATAAAATAAGAAACAGGGGAAGTGACGTATGGCGTAAAGCCGTCAGCACATGTGTAGTTGTTTTGTGTGGCAGGGTGCCTGCCACCCTCCTCAAAGTTGCTCAGTACCAGTTAAAGCGATACAGACCCCCTCTGGCCATGACAGAGGTGTCATTCAACCAGCTGTAAGTCAACATATACTCACAAAAGCAATACAAATATTTTATGAAGTTCGAAAAGTTACTTAATGTTGCTTTAAAGAATACCTTGTACATAATGTAGTTTGACAGGCAGTTTTCCCAAATACTAAAGAAAAATATACTAAACAAAAGTAAGTAAACCTCTATATCTGCAGGTATGTTTTGCATTTCTTTAGAATGGTCTGGCAAAGATTACCCTGGAGATTGGCTAAAAAAAACGAGACTGTTATTTCAAATTGACATAAAGTACTGAAACATTTACTATTTCATCATGTCAAATTATGAGCAAAAGAATGTTATGCCTTTTAGTACATTGTATTCAAATATCCGAACTCCCATAGGGAAGACATTATCAACATATAATCTATATATTTTCCCTTATCAATGAGTTTTTAAAGGAGGACATGCAGCTTTTGTGTGATCATGGGGTAATATAGACATTTTAGATCCAGCTAAGCATGTTTGGCAGCATAATTTTCAGAATACATGAAGATCTTGAAGAAACTCCCCGCATGCAACCAGTGTCTGATGGATTTATCAATAAAGTAAAAAGAACCATCATTGCCTTAAAGTACAGTTACAGCTGCAGACCAGCAGCATAAAGCCACTGCTGAGAACTTAAGTTTTTTGCTTTGCACTGGAGGCGTAGTGTGCTATTCATGTTTGAAGCTCACATTGATTTGATTCCTGTCGATGAAAATCGTTCCTTTTAGTCTGAACAGTTCAGGGGTTTGAATTTACTTACTCTCCAAAAATACTGTAGGTAATTGATGTTTGTTCATATCAGAGTAGTCTGACAGGACTGTTTTGTGTTTCCCTGTTGGAGTTTTCAAAAAATCCCGCCGATAATGGATTCATAATTGCTCATATTCTTGCCAATCTTCAACGCTACACCCTTGTATGCCTGTTCCACTTTTGGTTCAATGGTCTTTTAGCATGCAAATTACCTGAATTAATGGGGGCAAGAAGGGTGGGGGTAGAGAAAAGGCAAAAAAGATCCAAACCTGTGTTTTCAAGCTGTATTAGAAATATTTGTGGATTAACACACATTTAAATGTGTCTCTGTTTGTGAGGAAGTTGGAAATACCACGTTTAGTATTTCATCTTCATCACTGAAGCCTGCAGAAAAAAGAAGGAGCTCTCATAAATGTGATTACATAAAAATATATATTTTTTTTTTCAGAATATTAATTGTTGAGAGGAACTTGGCCCACTTCAGTATTTATTGCATGCTGATTTTTCATCATGTTGGAAACGTAAACCATCCTGGTATCTGTTACTATGGTAGCACAGGAACAAAAGAAGAAGAATCCTGTCGGAGAAGGGAGCAATGTGTTTTTTTAAGTAGGTGGTGAAATATGCAAGTGAAATTTAGTGTTTTACCAATCCTTTGAATTTAGAATAAAAATATTATCTCTGGTTCTATCTTGCTCTTTCCACTTTGACTTTAGTCTTAAAGCGGAGTCTTTAAAAGCAGCTGTTGGTGTTAAAGTTAGGTTGTTTAATGCATAAAATCATCTAGCTCTCCTATGATATGTGTATTCTTAGTACTAGCAACCATATTACTGCATAATATGTTAGCAGTCCATCTTGAGGTGTCTTTCCATTGCACTATCCTTTTCTGAACACCAAGGATAGTTTAGTGCAGGAGCAGTTCACATTTTCAGAGAAGTCTTCAGAACAAAAAAAACCAACTCTGCTGTGTACCTTGAAGCACATTAAATGTTTTATTATAGGAAGCTAGTAAGTATTTCTCACTGGTCTTCCTACTCATATTTGTACCAAGCAACCTTGGATTGTGTGAAGGCAATATGATTGCGGTGTTCTCTGCTTCTGATGCGGCGACACAGAACAGATCAGACAAACATGTTGAGCGTCTATTAACATTCAACATGAAAATTGATTCTCCTTTTGTATGCCCATAGGCCAACTCTATGCCAATGATGTCCAAAGCCCCCTCCCAATAGATATATTATGTCTGGGTGTCTGTTTCTGATTTTGTGCTTAATTACTATTTTAAATAGCTTATAACTGTTTTTTCACTCCTATACAATATGTTTAAATGCATTCTAACACTGTCATTGATTTATCACACTTTGATATGTAGCAGCAATATATCCATATAATAAGTTACACCGTCAATGCTCAAGGAATTAAAATTTATGTTACCTTAAGTCTGAATGAAGTAGATTTACTGCATCAGCATGGATTGCTTAGCTTTGGGTGTCGGAGTCTTTGTGGATGACAAGAAACGTTAGGACACAATTGTGATTCAGTTTCCAAGTGCAAATTCCTTAAAATATTCACAGTTTTTGTCATTGGGTCGCACTTTGTAATCCTGATCAGAAATGTACTTTCTGAGAAGGCAAAACACGGAAGTCTGCATGCATGAAATTAATTTAACGTTTTCTGCAGTTACTTCAAAATGTTTGAAGTAATACTTGAAATAATTATACACTTCAACAGTCATGGCATATTTATTATGTTTAATCCTATAAATACAACACCATAAACTGCTAAATCAGAACTTTGTTGTTAAAGCTAAGAGCAACAGAACCATAACTCCCATGAAAGGGTCTCAGTTTAATATATTTTTAGAAATTAATCTCTAAACTTATCATCTTGGGTGTTGGTCAAATGTTGAAATTTCATCATATTTCAAATTAAAAATGTTCTTTAAATATATATTACTTCTAATTATTTTGGCCCTTTAAATTCATCATCTATTACTAAACGTAGTGGGGTAAAGATTTGTTAGCAAAGCTATGAAACAAGTGATACTTTTCTCAGTTTTTTAAATTGTGTTGCTTTATGAGATCTGGATCTATTTTTAAAAAAAGTCAGAGGGGTGTACATTTGCTATCAGGTCACTGCGGGTTTTCTCTTTCTGTTTTGCAGTGTTGTCACACACATTACTGTATTGCTACACAATAAATCAATAAATCAAGAGTCCTCTCTATAGAATAAATTGGGTCCGTAATATATGGCTGGGTGACTGGATGCAGTGAATGATCACATAGCAGGTATTGTTATGTAGAAAATTATTAAAATTATCAGCTTGATGGCGAGCTGATGACTTGACAACGCTTATTATTTTCAAAGTTGAATCCCATTAAGGGATAAATTCTCATATCTCCAACTTTTGTTTTCTGTCAGAAAGTGTTAGCTTGACATGGCAGTGTTTTTGCAGACATGCAGTGGGAAACAGCTCAGCCTGAGATTTTCAGGGTTTCCTTTAATTACTCTTTAGCCTAGTTACACTTGATGCACTGTATCTGAAATCGACAGCAGCAGATACAGTGAATAGCCAGTCGTAAGTTAGCTTGTGATTGCTAATGACTCGTTTGAGGTATCTGACATTTTGACAGCATCCTCTTTTTCATTTCTCGAGTGTAATCTAACACGAACAAGGTGAAGTATGAACAGCAAATAAATAGCTGAGCCCTCTGTTTGTCTGAGCAGAATCTCATGCCATTTTAGGTGCTCTACAAACAATTTCCTGTCAAGTCAAACAAACAGAAGATTGGTTTATAGGGCGAGTGGAAGTGAACTGAGTCTGACCAATGTTTTCATAATACTATAATTTTCACATGTGAGTTCCACATACTTTATTAAATAACATTAAAAACACATCTCTTTGTCTGCATATCTCACGGAGAAAGGTTTGTTTAAATCAAGTTTGCTTGCTGTGACACATTAAACGTATCTCAGCGTTTCCCAGCTGCCCGTGGCTTCCTTATGATCACCTACTGGGAGATGGTGACTGAGGACTGACCTTGTCCAGGACAATCGTTCAAAGTTATTGAGCTAGAAGTGCAATGACAATTGAGGAATGCTTGGTAACACCAGCAAGAATACATCATGTCTGGATATTGACCTACATGAAATGAATTGACTAATTTTTGCAGCTGCCACTGCAGAGATCCAAGGCAAGCACACAAGAGAAGACATAAGCAGCAATCGTAAGAAAGTTATGC